>CAIGRB010010318.1:10858-27585 GCA_903798255.1 Fraxinus quadrangulata
TTTTTTTTTTTTTTTTATAAATATATATTTTGTGTGTTTTAAATTGGAAAATAATCCACTTTGGCATGTTCTTCAGTGTTTATTGTATTAGTGTCTTTGTGGCTTATTGGGGTGCCTTGAAATTATTTGGCGTCGCCATCTGAAATCATTACCATCAGTGTAATACCCTATTATAATTAACCTGGCGAACCAAAAAAAAAATTCCGGAAGCCTATTGATCGTATTATCACCCCTCTATGGAGAATTAAGTTTTCTAACTTGGTGCTCCAATCACATAGAGTCACCCAGATCCTGGCTGAGTGTATTTCGGCAAGACTGGCAATAGGACTTCTTGTCTGGCCATTCTTGATGATGACGTTGTGCTATGATGTTGTGTCTGGATTTGACACGTCAACTATGTAAGATTAGGAGGGATCTACAGACACAAAAATATTTTACTTTTGAAGCTATTTATTATTAAGCCCCTGTTAAGTGGGAATTAAAATAAGATTTTTAATAAATTTTGATAAAAGTTGATGAAATGTGTGATTGAAAAGTTGTGGGACCTATGAAAATTATGGTTAACATTGATTGTTTGACTTTGACTTAAATTAAAATCTAATTAAAATCTATACCAAACAGGGCCTAGATGTCTACCTTTTGTCAATAAAAATATGGCAAATATTGCTTGGGTGTCAAATATGGGAAATGCTACTTGTACACCACCTCGATGTAAACCACCCTCACGAAAGGGGACCCCACAACCAATAAAAAAAAGGATTAAGCTCCTTGTACAGGGAGCTGTTTACAGGGGGCGTTTGTCAGCCCCCCACCTATCACGGGGCGCCAGCTCGGCGCCCCTGTATACAGCCCCCTGTAGTGGAAGGGGGGCTCTAAAAAAAATCATGAACCCCTCTCTTGGGAGGAGGATTGTACATCGGGGTGTCAATCCCGATGTACAAGTTAGCATGACCCTAAAAAAATTTCACACTATTTAGGGAAGTATTTAGCTCCTATTTGAGAAAAACAATGTTTTCAAAATAGTAATTTTAGGATAATGTGAAGTTGAGTTTTGTTGTTCAACTTGTTGTCCACCAATTAATTATTGATGCGTTATTTTAAATTAAGATGTCAAATTTTTCTCTAACTAATTTGAGTTTTGCTACATGTACAACTAATTTGACAATTCATGAGTTAATAGACAGTTTGGCCATTTACATTTATTCAAATTAATGATCAAGATGTTTGCACCTCATGGATTATCAAAATACTTGTACAAAATCATTGTACAAGTGGTTTAATTCAATTACTCCTTATGCTTAAAAATAGATGACATTTTAATGTAAAATGTTGTGTCAATAATTAATTGGTGGAAAACAAAAGTTAGACAGTGGATCTCAACTCGAGAATGTGGTTAGAAAGTAGTGAAAATTTTTGGGTTACGTGTAAATTATTTTATTGTGTAAATGTGTGGTTAAAAATGAGTATGTAGAATTTTTTTTTTTTTCAAATAATGGTTACCAAACCTGGCTTAATGAATTACAACACTCCATTAGATCCCCTGAATAGTTTTAATTAAATAAGGACGGTAGTGGTATGAGGCCATGACATGGCTTTTGGCTTGTGAAGACTTGATTAGAACTCAGATTTGTGGAAAACTTCCAAGATTGAGGGTCTTGGTTTCTCCACTTCAGGGTCTTTCCCTCCAATTGGAACTTGATGGGCATTTTTTTTTTCTATGATTGGAGAATTTGGAGATTGTCAACCACTAGAAGCATAGGGATGAGAATGGTTCACCAGTATGAGTCAGGTAAACTCTGTTAAGATCATTGTGTTGTCTTTGTTTAATTTCCTATAAGCACAATGAATATGCCAAATTGACACGAAAATGAATATGATAAACACGCCCCAACTAGAAACTCAAAAGACTTTATAATCAATTGCAAATTAACCATTTAAATGTTGGTGATGATATGCGTTGCAGTGGCTTTGAATAAACTCTGCATTAAATTTCAAGGTAAGTGATGACGTTTCTCCTTAAGACTATATTTTTCCATCACTAAATGAGTGTACAAGGAATTCAAATAAACCTCCAAGATATAATGAAATCAGATAAAATGTTTGATGGCGTTTATGCACTAATGACAACAGACCAAACACCAAAGATGAAGTATAAATTTATATGAAAGTCTTCGTGATTCGATTATGCAATATTGTGAATCACAAAGTAAGAGAAAATGATGAACGATTATGAAAAGAATAAAATTTGAATGGAGGATGTCAAAGGAGAATCATAAACTTCTTGTTCATTTATACGTATCTAAAAATAATGGAATTGTCAATCTATTTATAGATTAAATAGATTGTAGTACACCTTTTTGTAAGGTAGTTATTGCATCAAAACAGCTTTTGGACATCATATTGAAATTGTTAGGTTTTGATACCCAATGAATCCCGCGCTATGATGTAAATGTTGGATTAAATTGTTACCAACGACCAAATCCAAATGCTTGACCCGAAAACAATGTAGGCCGTTGGAAGTAGCTTACATAATTAATGTTGCTCATGACCCTTATATATTACTTCTTGGATGACTTTGAATCTTGACTCATTTAACCCTTTATTGGTCCAACTAAAGTCTAACCTAGCC
The DNA here is from genome assembly GCA_903798255.1 of Fraxinus quadrangulata. Lineage (NCBI taxonomy): Eukaryota > Viridiplantae > Streptophyta > Magnoliopsida > Lamiales > Oleaceae > Fraxinus > Fraxinus quadrangulata. The sequence continues at coordinate 13,488 of CAIGRB010010318.1, forward strand.
TATGTATCTATTACCTTTTACCCTAGCCGTTTGTGTGTGAGTCGTGAGAAAAAAGAGAAGAAAACGTGTGTATGAAAAAGAGAGAATTCAGTAGCCTACTTTGGAGAGAAATACGTGTAGCTTCCTTTGATTTTTGACCTTCTCTTTTGTCCTTTTTTATTGTGTTCTTCTCTTTACTTTAGTGGCTACAAATCATCACTGTTATTTTTTTTTTAGTGGATGAAATTGAAGACCAACCTAGGTTAATATAATGGTTGTGTGTTGAAGTTGTTAGGATTGGTTGTTTGGTAGAGAAATATAACGTGAAATTGAGCCCGAAAAGCACCGTTTTGAAGATCCTTAGAGTAAGCTTATGCGACAATTGGTATCAGAACATCAAGGTGGTAGATTTGGCTTGAAAAATTTACCAAAATATGTCCAAATAAAGGCTGAACGAAGCAAAAACATATCAAAAACCTGTCCAGAGACCCCCATCATGTTGAACAGCGTGGTCCAGAGCTTGCCTGTAAAACGAGAATCCCGATCGCTCACAATGTCCTCGGGTATTCCGAAATACTTCACCACATTCTTGAAGATTAATCCTGCAGCAACATCTGCCGTGCACTCATGCGGAGCAGGAATGAAAACTGCATACTTCGAGAATCTGTCCACCACCACCAGAATGGACTTGAACCCGTCAATTTTTGGGAACCCAGAAATGAAATCCATGGAAATCGACTGCCAGGGCCGTTCTGGAACCGGCAAAGGCTGGAGCAAACCTGCTTGTTTCCTCCTTTCTGTTTTATCCTGCTGACACACCAGACAAGACTTCACATACGCCTCCACCTCGTCACCCATCTTCGGCCAGTAATACGATTTCGAGAGCAAGGCCAGCATCCTTTCAATGCCCGGATGACCTGCCCATTGTGGATCATGAGTCTCCCTCAGTAGTTCTTGCCTCAGTCCTCCTCCTGAAGGAACATAAAGCCTGCTGCCTTTGGCATAGATCAATCCATCCTCGACCCAATACCTTCGTACCACACCATCTCTAATTTGTTGAGATAGCTTGGCATACGCAACATCCTTCTCGGCCCACTGCTTGATCCTGTTAAGAAAGTCAGATTCGACCATCATCAAGGCCGAAACATATGCCTCCACGAATTTCCGACTGAGGGCATCAGCAACCTGATTCTGTTTGCCTGGTTTGTGCACCCACACAAAGTCGAACTCAGCCAGGAATTCCTGCCATCTTGCTTGCTTCGCCGACAACTTTTTCTGGGACTTGAAGTAAGTGTTGGCAACGTTATCCGTGAAAACAGTGAATTTTGTTCCCAACAAATAATGGCGCCACACTCCAAGACAGTGAACAACCGCAGTCATCTCTTTCTCGTGAGTTGAATAACGTTGTTCTGCCTCCTTCAGCTTTCTGCTTTCATAAGCAATCGGGTGGCCCTCCTGTACCAGCACACCTCCAATAGCACGATCAGAGGCATCAGTGTGCACTTCAAACGGCTTCTCAAAGTCAGGCAACTGCAGCACCGGCTCAGTAGAAACAGCCTGTTTTAACTTCTCGAAAGACCGTTGGCACTCATCGGACCATTCCCATTTTCGATCCTTTTTCAGCAAGTCCGTCAAGAGGTTCACTTTCTTAGAATAGCCTTGTATGAACCGCCGATAGTAGTTGGCTAATCCAAGAAAGGAACGTAGTTCGGGCACCTTGGATGGACTCGGCCACTCCATGATAGCCTGCACTTTCTTCTCGTCCATCCTGATCTTGCCTTGACCGACCCAATGTCCCAAAAACATGACTTCAGATCGACAGAATTCGCACTTTTCTTTCTTCACATATAATTGGTGTTCTCTAAGCCGTGAGAACACCTTCACCAAGTGAGCAACGTGATCATCCAATGATCGACTGTATACCACAATGTCATCTAGGTATACTACCACAAAATCATCCAGAAACTCATACAGCACATCATTCATCAGATTGCAAAAAGTAGCTGGTGCATTCGTCAGCCCGAAGGGCATAACCAGAAAATCAAAAGAACCATACCTCGTCACGCAGGCAGTCTTTGATTCATCCCCCTCGGCTATTCTTACTTGCCAATAGCCCGACCGCAAGTCCAGTTTGGTGAAGAAGGACGCCTTTGCTAACCGATCAAACAAGTCAGTAACGTTAGGCACCGGGTATTTGTTCTTCACCGTCACCTTATTCAGTGCACGATAATCCACACACATCCTCATGGAGCCATCGTGCTTCTTCTGAAATAAAACTGGGGCACCGTATGGAGCTTTCGAAGGCTGAATGAATCCCGCATCAAGTAAATCATCAAGCTGCCTTCTTAACTCTGCCAACTCTGATGGAGCCATTCGATATGGGGCCTGTGCAGGAGCTTTTGCACCAGGTACGAGTTCAATTTTGTGATCAATGGCACGGCGGGGTGGAAGATCCCTTGGGAGTTCTGGAGGCATCACATCCACGAACTCTTCCAGGACACCAGCAACCTGATCAGGTACCTCCACGACCTGATCCTCCTTGATTTCCACCAAAGCAGCAACGAAAGTCACCGCTCCTTTCTTCAAACCGGCCTTCAATTGTTTAGCGGATTGCAGACCCTCCTGAACCTGCTTTCCTTTGTTCTTGTCCAAATATTTTGCTGGCACAAAGCAAGGGCTTCCCTCATCTGCAATATACAGTCCATTCAGATGCGGCACCACCGACGCCTTTGCTTTGATGAAGAACTCTATTCCAAGGATCAAGTCGAAATCATCCAAGGGAACGGTCATCAGATTACACCGTCCCTCCCATTCGCCCACTCGAAGGGTGATTTCAGTAGATCCCTTCACAGGCTGTGCTGCAGAATTCACAGCCTTGATTTTCGTAGCCACCTGTGTCAAGCTCAACCCGAATTTCTCAACTATTCTCGAGCTCACAAAGTTGTTGGTCGCACCTGTATCCAACATTGCCAAGACCTCCTTCCCATCAACAGTAACCTGAATGTACATCAAGCCCCGCTGCAGAGTAGTAATGGCATTCACTAGCTGCAATGGATTTACTCTGGATGGAACATCCTCCGAGCTGTCATCATCATCACATTCCAGCCTTAGTGCGTTCAATTTTTCCCTCTTCGGACAATCCTTTGCCCGATGCGGACCGTTACAAATGAAGCATCCGCTGAAACCTTTCGATTTCAGTTGAGATTGGTCACACTCTTTCGATCTGGGAGCATCGAACCGTTTCTTCTTATCTCCATTCTTCCAATCCTTCGAGGTACCAGCCTTTTTTTCATTGCCCTTCCTCCGAACAGAGGAATTGCCGCCCATTTTGTAATCGACCAAACAATCTGCTGCAGCCATCGCTGAAGGATTCACTCCTTGCCTCCGTAATTCTGCATGTGCCCAACTTTGTAATCCCGACATGAAGTTAAAGAGTTTGTCCTCCTCGGACATATTCTGGATATCCAACATGAGGCCACTGAATTCCTTCACATATTCCCGAAAATCAAGGCTATTTTCATGATTTTCAGCCAATCGAGAAAGAGTTTGGTAAAATGGAGACCATTAGCATGACGTGCACATGAAGGCACTCTTGGGTGGCTGGCGTATAAGACCAGCAAAGACGCATAGCAACCATGTACAGAACTTCAACTAGCGAGTAAGGGAGCGTGGGGCACTTCTACGCGACGGTGTCTTTAAGCAGTTTGTTCCTAACATCATTTTTGATATTTTGGTGTTGTTAGATTTCCGTTTCAGGTTATATAGTGGAATTTGGACTGATTTGTTCATCATGTATTAGGGATTCGATCGTGGTTGATTGATTTCTGCGATTGTTGACTTTAAGGTGAATAGTGGTTACCCTAAAGTGATACATTTGCATATCTCGTAATTTATGGACTCATATTGGTACGCTATAGTATATTGACTTATCCTAGTTTAAATTTCAGCATTAGCACATCATCACGTGGGGTGATTTTAGGATTGTGGTTATCATGTTGGATAACCATTGCTTGTGTAGAAATTTAGGAAATACTTGCTCTATTTGAAGTTTTGGATTTAACTACAAGTTGGTGATTGATTTTGTGCTTTAATTGTCGTTTAGTCAGTACTGTTAGAGTGCCTAGACTTGACCCGTTTGAACATTCTCTTGATATTGAGATTTCGAGTCTCACGAAACCCAAGTAATCTAGAATTGTGTATACTGTGGCCTTAAGATTACTTTGTGTGAACTATTTTTAAACTTTGGTTGTTTTGTTTTTCAAAATGTCTTCACATTTCGAATTGAGATTTTCAATGGAAAAGAGAATTTATCAATTTGGAAATAAAAGATGAAGGAGATTTTGGTTTAACAAAAATCTCCTTCATCTTTTATTTCCAAATTGAANGAAAAAAGTTGGAAGATTTATATTTGTTTAAATCTGAACTTTGGAAAAAGTTGGAATATTTATATTTGTTTAAATCTACTCCTAATAAAGTGTACTTGTTTGAAAGATTTTTTAGCTTTAAAATGGATTTTCAAAGGATTTTGATGACAATTTGAATATTTTTAAAAACTTTGTTTGAAGATATCGTTAATTGTCATGAGAATGTGTTTGAAACTTATAAGGCTGTTATCTTGCTTATTTCAATGTCTGATTTATGTGGAGAGGTTAAGAATGCAATAAAGTATGGTAGAGACACTTTAACATTCGAGATTGTCATAGATTGTCTTAAAAGTAAGGAGATGGAGATTAAGGCAGGAAAAGAGGATAAGAGAAGTGGTGAGTCAATATAATGAGAAGTAGAATAAAGTTTAAGTAGATGAATTTGGGTAAAGCTCAAGACAACAGTAATTCGAGTAATGATTTGAGTGATAATGGTGGTAAGAAGAAGAGCAAGGAATGTGACAAGTCTGATGGTAAGTGGTGTTACAGCTATGGTAAGTCTGGACACTTTATGAGGGTTTGTCTTAAGAAGAAGGATAAGTAGAAGGGTAAGATGAAAGGTGAAGCGAATGTGGCTATAGGGTCAAGTGATGACCCTAGTGAGATTTATTGAAAGTAAACATAGTTATTGCATATGCATTTGTGCGTAATCTTTTCTGTATGTGTGTGATTACTTAAATTTGTTGTATGATCATATGTTGCATTTCAATGTGCTTTTGATACTTACATTGGCATGAATTTGTGAGCTATGTAATTATTTGGTGTAATTGTTTACATGTATAACGGGTTGAGATGCATTAGCAGTATGAGATATGATAAGTATGTCGAGATCTTTTTGCGGGGTCATTTATGCATTTGTAGCTTGTATTTTGACCGTTTGATTGATTAACTTAGTATTAATCTATTGTTCTGTATGAACGTATTTTTTGGAAAGATCTGTATGTTATCCTATATTATATTTTCATTGCATGATTATTTGCTCTTGATTGTTCACTGTGATTATTTGTTTTTATTAGGGTATTTGTTTATGATCTTAGTCCTGTGAGTACGTAGAACATATATGGTATGTGTTTCGGGTCCGAAATACGAGGTAATTTATGTGATTCCAATTTTATTGGTTGCCTTGATTATGCAAGTATTAACTTTGTGTTTTGATTGTTTGCAGGTTGATTGTGTATTAAGGTGGAGAATTGTTGGATTTTGATGCCCAATGAACTCCAGGTTATGATGTAAACATTGGACTAAATTATTACCAACGACCAAGTTCAAAGGCTTGACCCGAAAATAACGTGGGCCGTTGAAAGTAGCTTAAATAATTAATGTTGCTCACGACCTATATATATTACCTCTTGGATGACTTTGGTTCTTGACCCATTTAACCCATGTATCTATTGCCTTTTAGCCTAGCTGTTTGTGTATGATTCGTGAGAAAAAAAAGAGAAGAAAATGTGTCTATGAAAAAGAGAGAATTCAGCAACCTACTTTGGAGAGAAAATCGTGTAGATTCCTTTGATTTTTGGACTCCTTTTTTGTCCTTCTTCATTGTTTATTCTCTTTACCTTAGTGGCTACAAATCACCACTGTTATCTTGTTCTTTGTGGGTGAGATTGAGGAGCTGTCGAGGTGAATATAATAGTTGTGGGTTGAAATTGTTTGGATTGCTTGTTTGGAGGTGGTAGATTTGGCTCGAAAAATTTAGCAAAAATCGTCCAAAAAAGGTTGAACGAAGTAAAAACAGATTGCAAAATTGTCCAGAAAACTGCCCAAAAATTGAGGCTATTTTCATGATTTTCGACCAATCCAAAAGGAGTTTGGTGAAATGGAGACCAACAGCATGACGTGCACATGAAGGCGCTCTTGGGTGGCTAGGGCATAAGACTAACAAAGACGCGTAGCAACCACGCGCAGAACTCCGGTGAGTGAGTAAAGGCGCGTGGGGCACTTTCAGGCGACGGTGTCTTCAAGCAGTTTGTTCCTAACATCATTTTTGACATTTTGGTATTGTCAGGTTTCTGTTTCAGGTTATATAGTGGAATTTGGACTGATTTGTTCTTCGCGCGTTTGGGATTCAATAGTGGTTGATTGATTTATGTGATTGCTAACTTTAGGGTGAATAATGGTTACCCTAAAGTGATAAATTTGCATATCTCGTAATTTATGGACTTATATTGGTCCGCTATAGTATATTGACTTATCCCAATTTAAATTTTAGCATTAGCACATCATCATGTGGGGTGACTTTAGGATTGTGGTTATCGTGTTGGATAACCATTGCTTGTGTAGAAATTTAGGAATGACTTGCTTTATTTGAAGTGTGTGATTTAATTGCAAATTGGTGATTGATTTTGTACTTTAATTGTCGTTTAGTCACTAGTGTTAGAACACCCATACTTTACCAATTTGAACATTCCCTTGATACTGAGATTTCGAGTGTCACGAAACTTTGCTAATCGAGAACAGTGTATACTGCGACTTTAGGATTACTTTGTGTGAACTATTTTTAGACTTTGGTTGTTTATTTTTTCAAAATATCTTCACATTCCGAATTGAGATTTTCAATGGAAAAGAGAATTTATCAATTTGGAAACAAAAGATGAAGAGAATTTTGGTTTAACGAAAATTTGTAAAAACCATAGATGATAAATTTCCTACAATTTGACAGAAGCACAAAAAGAAGAATATGATGAACTTGCTTACACTTGAATTATTTTACACATATCTGACACTATTTTGAGAAAATTTGGTAAACTTGATACCATGAAAGAACTTTGAAAAAAGTTGGAAGATTTATATTTGTTTAAATCTACTCTTAATAAATTGTACTTGTTTGAAAGATTTGTTTAGTTTTAAACAAATTTGTTAATTGTCATGAGAATATGTCTGAAACTTATAAGACTATTATCTTGCTTATTTCAATGTCTGATTCATATAGAGAGGTTAAGAGTGCAATAAAGTGCGGTAGAGACACATTAACATCCGAGATTGTCATAGATTCTCTTAAGAGTAAGAAGATAGAGATTAAGGCTGGAAAAGAGGATAAGAGAAGTGGTAAGTCACATATAATGAGGAGTAGAATTTGGGTAGAGCTCAAGACAGTAGTGATTCGAGTAGTGACTTGAGTGATGATGGTGGTAAGAAGAAGAGCAAGGGATGAGACAAGTTCGATGGTAAGTGGTGTTACATCTGTGGTAAGTCTGAATACTTTATGAGGATTTGTCTTAAGAAGAAGGATAAGCAGAAGGGTAAGATGAGAGGTGAGGCGGATGTTGGTATAGGGTCGAGTGATAAACCTAGTGAGATTTATTGAGAGTAAACCTAGTCACTGGATATACATTTGTGGGTAATCCTTTCTGTATGTGTGTGATTACTTAATTTTGTTGTATGATCATATGTTGCATTTCAATGTGCTTTTGATACTTACATTTGCATGAATTTGAGAGCTATCTAATTACTTGGTGTAATTGTTTACATGCATAATGGGCTGAGATGCATTAACAGTATGTGTGATGTGTGTCTATTGGTGATGTCGAGTATAAATGCTGAATCAAAAGCCCAAGAAAGACTTCTAAAGACACTAGCAAAAGTTTTTGTTACTACTCAGTAGGCAGTAGAGGAATCGACACATTCTTTTATTCATCACACTTTGTATACATGCGAACCAAAAGTCAAAACTTTTAAGCAGTTGTTTGGTAGCGACGATGCTAGTAAGAGAATTCATTTTAGCTAATAGTGTAGATCAAGATTGTGGTATTAGGCTGAAGGCAAATTTAATATCTCTTGTCATCCATGACTTAGATGTTATTTGGAAATCATTTTTTACGTGCAAATTGCGATTCATTTGATTATTTTCATGAGGGGTTATGTTCAGATGATCAAGACAGCCTAAAGTTATATTTAGTGAACAATATGGAATCGTTCCATCTTGTGTGATATCCGTAAAGATTATTTAATAAGGATTGTTATGCATATTTAGCTCATGTCATATACATGGATACTAATAAGATAAAAATCAAAGATATTCTAGTGATTCGAACTATGCTGATGTGTTTTGAGAAGGACTACTTGTTTGACCACTAGATATGATCTATTTACCCAATGATAGGAATGGTACTGATGTTAGAGGCACCATATAGAATATAACCGATAAAATTGAAATAATTAAATGTTCAATTGCAAGAATTTGTAGACAAAGTTTTCACTGTATCTAGTGTAACAATCCGTAATAAAAATCCTTTGTCGAGTATTGATAACCTGTTTGAACAACTTCGGTGTGCTTAAGTCTTTCAAAGAATACTTGCATCATGGATATCATCCACTTGAAAACAGGGATTGTGATGTGTTGAAAACTACTTTTGGAACAAAATATACACATTATGAGTTTCTTGTGATGTCATTTTGATTGACCAATGTCCCAACAGACAAAATGGATATGATGAACATAGTGTTTCACCTATATTTAGATATATTTGTGATTGTATTTATTGATGATATACTAGCATACTTCCGGGATCAAGATGACCACATGGAGCGTCTCATGATCATTTTATAGACTTCGTGGGATAAGTAGTTGTATACTAAATTTAGGAAATATTAATTTTGGCTTGACCAAGAAGAATTTTTTGGGACATGTAATATCTTCAGAGGGAATTTTTGTAGACTGCAAGAAAACCAAAGTAATTGTGCAAAGGGAAAGACCTACTAATGTGATAAAAGTATGAAATTTAACCAGTTTAACTGGAAAGAATACCAAATTTGTGTGGACTTGAGCATGTGAAAAGAATATTTTTAATAGATTTTGATAAAAATTGATAGAATATGCGATTGACAAGTTGTAGATATCGAAAAATGTGTAATTAAAATTAATCATTGACTTTGATGTAGATTTTATCTAATTTTTTTAGTGAAACCAAACATGGATTAAGTGAAGAGTTCTTGATATATATTGATGTTTCATGACAGTGCTTTGGTTGTATTTTGATACAAAATAAGAAAGTTGTAGCCTATGCTTCTAGAATGTTGAAGAAACATGAGCCGAATTATCCTATATATACTTGGAGCTAGTTGCAATTATTGTGGCATTGAAGATTTGGAGGTATTATTTGTATGGTGAGATATGCTACATATTTACTGATCATAAATGTTTAAATTATTTTCAATTAGAAAAAATGAACTTAACTTAAGTCAAAGAAGAAGGTCATAAATATTATGATTGTAAAATGAATGTGATTCGGGGAAGGCCAGTGTAGTTGCTGATGCTTCAGTATGAAGACATCTAGTCCTACAACTCGAACTAATGCAATTTATTCTTTCTTAATTGATGAGTTCAAAGTTTTACATACATAATTATGAGTGACTAGCTTAAAAGTATAGCTTGCTAATTTTCAAGTAGAACAAGTTTGATTGACATAGCTAGAGAAGCTCAAACTCAATATCCAACATTGACAAATTGAATGAAGATATTACTAATTGTACCCATAAAGAATATACGATCTGATGTGGCGAAGCTTTGGTTATAGAAAGTAAATTATGTGTTCCTGACGATCTAAAGTTAAAAAGAGATTCTAGAATAGGCACATAGTTCAGTTTATGCAATGCTTCCGACTAGTACTAAAATGTATCTCATACTCCAAGAATATTATTGGTAGCATGAAATAAAGAGAGAAATAGCTCACTTTGTATCCAGATGTCTTATTTGCCAGCAATCGAAACTAAATCGTTAGAAAAATAGCTGGAAATTGGGATACAATAAACTTTGGAAGACATGTTAGAGACTAGTGTCCAATAGTTTTAAAAGGAAATTGAGATACTAATCTACCTATAATGGAATTTTCTTATAATGATAGTTATCATTCTAGTATAGAAATGTCTTATTTTGAAGTATTATACAGTAGAAAACGCAGAACTTAGATTTTTTAGGGATGAAGTAGTTGACAAGAAATCCAGTGGGTCCTGAAATGGTTCAGATTAAAGAAAGTTAAATTAGTTAAAGAAAAGTGAAAGATGACTCAAGACATACATAATACCTATGTAGACAAATGTAGAAAGAACCTTTAATTTGAAATTGGGGATAAATATTTTCTACAATAATCGCCATGGTAGGGTGCTTTCAGATTTGGTAAATAAGGAAAATTGAGTTCAAAATACATCAGTTCACATGAAATTATTGAGCGTTGTTGGGTTTTGATACCCAATAAATCCAGAGAGATGACGTAAAACGTCGGAATATATTTTCACATGCCTCGACCAATGGTGAATTGATTACCAATAACCAAATCTAATGGCTTGACCCAAAACCAACATGGACCGTTGGAAGTAGGTTAAGGAATTAATGTTACTCACGGTCCATATATTTACCTATTGGAAGGCTCTTGAGTCTTGACCCATTTATCCATTTATTTGGTCCAAATTAGTTATCTAATGTTAGACTTTACATGGCCTCCTTCCTTTGCATTGGAACCGTGTGTGTGATTTTAAAAAAAAAAAAAAAGAGAAAACCATGTGGCTTTGTGGAAAAAAAGGTGATTGCCTCCTCATCTTTGTGCCTTCTTCCATTAGTTTTCTTCTAGCCTTCGTGGCTACAAATCAACACCAATATCTTGTTCTTTTTGTGTGAGATTGAGAAGTAACCATAGGTGAATATATTGATCGTGAGTCAAAGATCTTGGAGCGAGATTTTGCAACAATTGGTATTAGAGCTCCTAGATGGCGGATTTTCGACCAAAAAGTTGACAAAATAACCAATCCAAAAACCCACAAAAATGAATAGAAAACAGAAATACTGAATCTGTCCAGTTTCTTCAATATGACCGGACGTGTAACTACAAATTCTGGCCAATCCAAAGAAATAGAGGCCATATTTGAGATGTATAGGTGGAGGCGCTCCTAAGTGGCCGAAGTGTGAGATCGACGATGGAGTGTGGAACTCTGGTACGAGTGCATGTGGAGAATTTCGACGATGGTGTCTTCAGGTAGTTTGTTCCTAACATTATTTCTGACATTTAAGTGTTAGTTTTTTTTTTGTTTCAAGATATACAGTGAAATCTAGACGATTTTACCCTTGCGCGTTTGGGATTCGATTACGTTTGATTGATTACTGGAGATTTAGGGCGAATAGTGGTAACACTAAAATTTGGTAAATTCGCATCTCTCATTATTTACGGACTGTAGATTGGTCCGCTCTGGTAAATTAGCTTATCTTGTTTTAATTTCCAGTACTGGCGAGTCATTGTTTGGGGTAATATTGGGATTGGGGCTACTGTGTGTGGTAATTATTGCTTTTGCTAGATATTTAAGAATCATTTGTCATATTTGAAGTGTTGAATTTAATTGCAAGATTATTCTTGATTCTGTGTTTTAATTGCCATTAATTCACTTTGTGAGACTGCATTGTGTAATAACCTGAAATTTTGTTGACATATCTTCGTGTTGCATTGATTATTTTGATAGAAAACCAAGATTTGACCCATTTGACAATTTCCTTGATACTGAGATATCGAATCTCACGAAACCCTTGAAATTTAGAATGGTGTATACTATGACCTTATAATTACTTTGTGTAACCTAATTATGCAATTTGGTGGTTCCGTTTTAAAAAAATGACTTCACATTTTGAAATAAAAACTTTAAATGGAAAATGAGACTTTTGAATTTGGCAACAAAAGATTCGAGAAGTTTTGGTTCAACAAAAAGTTCTAAAAACCATCGATGACAATTTTTTCGAAAAGTTGTCAAAAGAACAAAAAGAAAAATCTAACGAACTTCTTTGCATCCAATTTATCATGTGATATTCAATTATCATTTTATGGTCTGAATCAACAATTGAATATTTATACTTTGATCTACAAACTTTGAATTTCTTTCGTTTTTGCCCTTTTTTCGTTTATATCTTTCAATTCCACCAATTTGCATTGAGTTCAACCTAATAAACATAATTAACACATAATTAAGATATAACTCATCCAAATCACTAAAAGATACTCGAATTTAATTGCCTAAATAAGTGTACAAAATATACTTATCAAACACCCCCAAATTTGAATATTTATTTGTCCTCAAACAAAAAATATAACTTAACTTAAACAAAAAAAAAAAAATTTAAACACAAATAGTTAGATAATTTATCTTTGGTCTCATGATTAGAATATATGTATTAAAATTATGAACTGCTATAAAATCACAACGCTAAAATTAATTTTTACTAATCCAATGCGAAACTAGTGTGTGTATATGAAAATTCAAGTCAAGCATCATAAATTCATAAAGTGATTTAGATTCTGACCATCAATAGTCAACTTTATCATTTATCATCTCGTGAGATTTACACACCCGAAACTTGTTTATTTGACTCTCTCCTAAGGTGTGATTTAAGGTTGAATTTATATGTTAATCCTCAGCCTATCTATTTTGGTTATACCTTACTAATTGCAGCTCAACACATCAACAAATGAGAATTCTCCTTATTTTGTTTTACTGGTTCAACCTCTAAGAATCAACTAAGTTAATAATCCATTATCAAATGTTTAAATTCTCTAAAATAAGTGTTTGAGACTTAATCAAAGTATGTAATAGTCTTTTTTTTTTTTCATCTTATGTGTGGACTTCTCTCCATTAAACTTTCTAAATAACCATTGTAGAAAACTTTTGGTCGATAATTTTCAAGTCAGATGAATATAGAGCACGAGGTTTTAGATACTCTTACAAGTTTAATCACTTGAGTTATAAAGTCTACGAATAAAAGTTTCACAATGCGACAATATTTTTTCTTTTCATTCCGGTAATGATTAATGCAATATCCTTTATTAAACACTTATTCTAAAAAATCAACCTCTAATTTAAGATTTTCACCTAATTTTCATCTTATTGGTCTTAGACATTTCACAAAAAATTTAGCACATATGAAATTCACATTCATCTCAATGTCTCCCTATAAGAGCTTGATCACCCCCAAACTATCCTACAATTGGTTTAAGGATGTATAGTTTAATGGTTATTTAGATTTAACATCTAATATGTCCACTAGTTAATTTTTTTTCAATATATTCAAATTTTGAATCAAATCATTCTTTCATGATACTAAACATAAATCTTGTGCTAATAAATATCAAAGTCTCACACGAACAAACATAAATCTACTCCCATGCAATTTTTTTCACAATTCATATTATAACACATAGTTCCAAATATATGCATTATATTAGATAAATTTATGTAACATACACATACACATACACACAAAAATAAAAATAAAGCTGAAAATATTTTTTTAAAATTTTTTGGCATGCGAGCAAGCACACGAAATAGTAAAAACAGATAAAAATTCGATGTTTTCTACCCTCAAATTTATATCAAACATTACCTTCCATGTCTAAAAATATAACCATTTGCGCTAGGATCGCTCGCATCTTCATTTACCATAATCTCGTGTTTATATTCAACAACGAAATATCATATTTCATTGTTGCCATGCGGAACAATCAACATTGCCGTGATACCACTTGTTATGAATTTTGGATCGTAAGATAATGATAATAATGAAATAAAAAGAAGAAAATAAACACCAAGTTTTATGTGGAAACCTAATATGGGAAAAACCACGAGTAGAGTATGAAAATCCACTAAAATCAATAGTAATTGTGCTTAAAATATCAAAATCTTAATTTTCTCATTTGAAATCTAAACTCTCTAACTCTTATATA
>CAIGRB010010318.1:27698-37730 GCA_903798255.1 Fraxinus quadrangulata
ATATATATATATATATATATATATATAATTCTTTAGTGGAGTTCTAGATGAAGAAGAAGTCATTTTTCAAGCCAAACTTTCAATCCTTGATGAAATTTGATCTTTATTAATTTGGACTCTTAAAAACTCAAACTCTTTAGACTTCTTTTATTCTACCAAACCCAAATAACATGGAGTTTGGATCACACCAAAGCACATGTTGTAAGTCCCGGAATGCACGTATCAAGTAATGCAAAGGCTAGCCCTGTAGAGATACGACCAAATTTTGAACAAGAAAAAGGCAATGTCAGGCCTACTGGTTTCAAGGTCCATCATCCGATGACCATGACACCGAAAAGTGCACAAGTCTAAAGCCTACGATAGAAGATATCATAGCGGAGATCGATCGATCAACGACCTATTGTAAACCCCCAACCTTTTTCCAGAAAAGGGGTAAGATCCGACAAACTAAGAAATTCAAAACATCTTTAATGATCTCAATATGGGCACGCAATCCATGAACACCCAATGAAAATACGTTCGAGATGCCATTAGTGAGGTTAGGGGTAAAATAGTACGAAATTCGTTACTTAGGTTGGGCGGCAACCATGAAAGGGGACCAGAAGGTGTCCCGCGAGTTCTACTTGAACTCCATCTGCAAAGTTACTCCTCGACCGAGACAAGCTATGTAATGACGATGGATACCGAGGGATAAGGTTACTTGGATGAAATGTAGATTAAAGATGTAAAAATTGACCATTACAGAGAAAGAAGACGTGAATGACTGATCATCAAGCCAGATTCAAAGGCCTTTTCAGTGAAAAAGCTAATGTGCATACCTGTAATCCTCAATGGCACTTACTTTCGGTAAAAAAATATGTGACATGGAAAGTAGGCCCTAGAAAGTTTTTTGAAGAGGAATTTGGATGTTTTCACATGGAGACACATAGATATGGCAGAGATTGATTCAAGGATATCATGCCATGTCTTGAAAATAGATCCAATTTCCATCCCCACAAACAGTAAAGAGAACCCCTCAACCCCAAAAGTTGTAACCAATGAATATTAGTTGTGTTCAACCACTCGAATAGATTTATCCTCAGAGTAACATGAGCTAGTGTCAACCTTGTCAAGCATAATTCTACCTTAGCAATCAGTAGAGCCCAAGTAAGTTTTGACTTATTGAACATAATTTATCCTAAGGATCGAGCTAAATCATAGTGAGTTTTGAGTCTTTTGAACTCATTCGAAGAAATTAAGCTTGAAAGAGATCGATCACACCTTGCTTGGGTTTGTCCCTTAGCCTTAGCAATAAATGCTAGAACAAGGTCAAAACTCTCTTGGGTCGATTCGATCTACAGAATAAATTACATTCAACCTCCATGACTATGATGAGGTCGAGACTTGGACTTGACTCTGAAGAAGATTTGTGCTCAAACGGATCCTAGCGAATTTAGGCTCGACTCAAATCCTTGGACGGAATTTGTGCCCAACTAAGGTCAACTTACACTTAAAAGGAAATTACGCTTGAAAGAGGTTCTATACTCGTTCAAGGCTTGACTCGGCCTTCGGATAAATTATTTTCACACGAGGCTAAAACCTATTTAGGCTTGACTAGGTCATTTAAGTTAGTCATAAGTGTTAAATTAAATCTAGCAAGTTTTAACATCTTTCGATCTTTCGAGCATAGTAGGTTGAGTTAAGCCCAAATGAGACCTTATACGAATGTAATTTCCTCATGATGCTTAAAGCCTAAGTGAGTCTCAACTCCATTCAAGCTTGAGGAAAACTCAACATAAATTAACCTTGAACGAGGTCCCTTGAACTTTTTGGCTACAACACCTTCCAAAGGTGTTTTTCTTTGTTCCAAAATCTTTATCCCAATCAAACTCTCAATCCTAGATGAAATTTGATCCTTTATCAAATTGGACTTCCAAAACAAAATTATTTATGCCTCATTTATCAATCAAACAACCAAAATCTAATCCAAATAAGAATATGGGTCACATTCTAACAACACGTAATTCCGAGATAGTCAGATTTTGAAGCTCTCATGGGATGATTTATAATTTTTTTTGCTTTTGATTCATTTGATAGGGAATTGTTTGTGAGTTTAAAATCCCGAAATCTGAGGACTCCAATTTGGAGAAGTACCGGTTCCATTGGCTTTACACAAATGGTTTACTTGGAGTTATCTTTTCAATCATATTATGTCGAGATTCTTTCGAGATTGCTTAAACTTGAATGAGGCCAAAACATACATGGTTTGACGCCGCCCTTAAAGGATTTATGCTCGAATGAGGTCAATAGACAGTTGGGTTTGATTCGACCCTCTTTAAAGAAAATATGCCTCAAAATAGGCCGAGGCTCTTTTAGGCTCCAATCGGTCGTTATGTAAATTGCTTATCCTTACGATTATTTTATTCTTGATTGGTTGATCGACTTTATAATAAATTATACCAATCAAGATTGTGATGCATTTGGGCTCAACTCGACTCTCATGATCAATATGACGAGGCCAAGACTTGGACCTTTAAGAAGATTCATGCTCAAATTGATCTAACAAATTTAGGCTCGAATCAATACTCGGACATAGTTGTGCTCAAATGAGGTTGGCACTTAAAAAGAGAATTATGCACAAAAGAAATCAATAATCGCTCCAATTTAACCTTCGGATAAATTATTTTCGCACGAGGCTAAAACTTATTTAGGCTAGACTAGGTGCAACGCCCAGATTTTCAACACCCAGATTTTCATAAACGTTGGAGTGTTATCAAAGACTTACTTCTCTTTACGCTAAATGCGGAACATTAAAAATAAATTTCTTTAAAATAAAATAACTAGAATATCCACAAGTTTAAACTAAACATGATAATTGTATCTATAAAAAAATAACATAATCACTTAATTAATTAAATAACATGTATTTGAACGAATTAAGCTAACTAATAAATTGAAGATAGAAAACCTTAATATTTATTTTTCCTTCAATCACTTGGCAGCCCGCATCACCATCATGTCACAAATTCAATCGACCTGAACTAACATGTAAAATTTGTAAGATTAAGTATTTAAAAATACCCAATAAGATACATACAATTTTTATACATAATTATATAACAATAAAATTAACATTTTATACCACTCTTATCTTATAAAGTATATCGTTGACCAAGCAAGACACCAATCTTAGGTCATCTTGAATTTTCGAAAGATTTTATATCTCTTTATAAAGAACCCGAAGGTCCACTAACAATTCATGTATAATTAATTGAATACACATAAAACTTGGAAACAACCCACTTGTACATAAGTAAGAACCTTGATAGATTAAACGAATTTTTGAAAGAGATTGTATGCTTTAAAACTTCTCTTATCTTTCTCAATTGTCATATTCAATTGTACACGTGTATACGATTTCTACCGTGCCTATTATTTTTCATTGTATATGTTCTGTGAATAATAACTTACAGAACTATTCACTTACAGAAGATTTACAGAAAAATAATTTTCAAAAATACCCTTATATAAAAGTTTGCAACCAAAGCCACTATAATTAGTAAAGAATTTTATTCAGACCCCCAAAACTTATGAATATAGAATCTTTCATAAATTTAACTCCAAATATTATACAAGATTTTATTGATCTAAAAATCTCAACAGATAATCAATTAAATTGTCAAAGAGAAGATCTAAGAGAATTCTTTACAAAATACGTAGATCCAAAATTAAAATATAAAAATGCATACATAGCTAAACAAGCAATTAGATTAGAAAAAGATATACCAAAAAGAGTTTTCGATTTAGAAACAAGAATTGATGAACTAGATATAATTATTGAAGAAAAAATTTTAACAAAAGATAGTCAATTCTATACATTTTATTATAATCTTTTAAATATTACAATTCTACTGATTTGTTAGAAACTCTAAAAAGATAAACTTTCGATCTGCGCACTCTGGTAAAAATGGTATCAGAGCCAAGTTACGAACCTAAAATAAAAATGAATATAGTAGACGAAGAAAACATAATTGAAGAATTTTTAAAAAATGTTGAAAAACATAAAAAACCAAATTATTCTTATTTACCTAAAAATAGTACAAATGAAAGTTTTGAAGATGTACATAAAAGATTAGAAAATTTGGAGTATAATATACAAATAGGTAATGCTCTCTTAGAGAAAAATCTTAATGCAAAAGATAAAATCATAATTAACCCACCTCAAGATTTTAGGGTAACACGGAAAAATTTAGATAAAAGAAAAAATCATGAAATAAATCAATATATGATCACAGAGGTCGAAGAATTAGAAAAAAAATTCTTAGAATCTACTGGTGAAGAATATGAAGAACAGTTAGAAGAATTAACTAAAAAAATGGAAAATACGAAAATGAATACAAATCCAACAACTAGCCATAATATAAAAATAGAAATTAGTATTGATGAAGAATATGATTATCCCTATGGTATATCAATACCTAATAAGGATGGTATTAATCAATATATAAAAACGCAAAGGAGATATACTGGTAATATAAGAAAACAATCTGTAAAAGAAACAAATCCAGTGAAATCTTATAATGAACCAATCCACACTACAGGGATATGATTAGACCTAGATTGTATAGATAAAGATAAAACTATTGAAACACAGATAAAAAGTACAGACTTATCTATACAATTTAATAAATGGGAAACATATACGACTTTAGGATTTATAGAAAATGCATTCAGAGGAAGTGTATCTGAATGGTGGAGAAAGCTAACAGAAAATATAAAAATAAGAATAAAATATGATAATAATACAGTTGAAGGATTAGATAATAGAAATAACCTAAATGAACAAAACATACAAGAAATATTAAAAAAAACTTAAAGAGTCTTGAGCACAAAATTTCTAGGACATAGATATACAACAGATGAAGAAGCTAGAAAACAACAGGAATATAATGAAGGAATGATAGCTATGAAAAATTTAAAAATATGTGATATGTGTGAATTAGAAAGATACACTTGTAAATTTGAAGAATTATATTATGTATTAAACCAAGAAAATTATCAAGAAAATAAACCAATACTAAGATCTTATTTTACAAAGTTACCATTCCCTTGGGGAATCAAGTTATTAAAAGAATACGAGAAATTATTACCTCTTGGAGAAGAAGATGGTATAAATATAGATAGTCTTGGAAGTAGAATTCAATTTACCAAAAGAATGATAGGAATCTGGTGTAGAGAAGCCTTAGAAAATAAGAAAGCTTATAAGGTAAGAAAAAATTCTTTGTACTGTTATAAAGATACTGGCCAAATTGAACAATTTGGTTGTCATAAAAGAAGATATAAACTTTATAAGAAATACAAAAGGAAATTCAAGAAATATAATAAGTTTAAAAAATGAGGTTTTAAAACACATAAAAAATATTTCAAGAAAAGAAATTGGACTAAAAAACTCAAACCAAAATATGTTAAGAAATGTAGATATTTTATCTGTAATGAAGAAGGACACATTGCCCCTCAATGTCATAAAAAGAAAGATAGACAAAACATAAAAACTCTTAGAATTTATGAAGAATTCCAAAATAATAGTGATATAGAACCAATAGAATATTTTGATGATTTAAGTAGTGAATGCAGTAGCATTTATGAATTAGATACATTTTCATCAGAAAAATATTCTGATAAGATAGTATATATGAATCAAGAAATACAACAAATAAATGAAGAAATAGAAGTAGAAACAACGGAGGAAGTTGAAGACTCAGTACAAGGAATAAATCAAGAAATTACCTTTGATATTAGAAAATACAAAGGAATAACAAAGAAGATACTAGACTTACAAGAAAAAGATGTTTTTCATCAAGGATTCTTGGGTATACTACCAAGAGTAAATAAAACAATTGTAAGTATGAACTATAAAGAAATATCTATTAATATAGAAGACACAATGGGAAAAGTAAGAATTCCTATAATCACAAAAGAATGTGTAAGACAAAAATTGTCCAAGATTCTAGAAAATGTAAGAAGCAAATTAAAATGTATAGAGATAGGAAGAATCCAAATTATGATAAAATGATTCTTTAGAGAATGGATGAATATACCAATAGAAATATATTGTATGGACAATAGAATCCTACAAGATCCTATAGATGCTTTATTAGAAACTGTTGTAGGGAATCTAATTTATCAAAAGATAATATTTACTGTAAAACCAAACTATGGTGTCTCATTAATTGATGAAAATATTGACCAGAGTTTCAATCTATATTATAGAATTAGAAACTTAAAAATGTTAAGGAAAAGTAAGGCTATCAGTATAAGCGTAAAATTAATTTTTGCTTTTAGTACTAGCCATCATAATAGTCTGAGAAAGACAACTGATAATATTATCATACATAAAGATTTTGAAGAATTAGCTTAATATATATACCTCTTAGAAAATATCAAGAACATGAAGTTACCATACCAGAACAAATAATGCTTGATTTTCAAAAACAAGCAAGAGAAATCAATTCTGAAGGAAAATTGATAAGAAGAAATAGTGTTAGTGTAGAAGGAAATAATCTTATTGCAAGATTTCCATCAAAACAAAACTCTAAAATAAGCCAATTGAAAAAGACTAAATATTACTGAACCATCAAATTCACAATATTATATCAAAACAAGATATGTTAATCAAGAAAGATACAAGAAAAATCTTCTTGTCCTCATAGACACTAGAGCTGATAAAAGTCATGTAAATGCTAAATTTGTTAACCATTTATTAGACTTTGAGTTGTCAGAACCATATATATTCAAAGATTATTTGGAAAATAATCTGGAAATAAGAAAATATGTAAAATTCCCTCTTATATTTATAGGAGAGGATCAGAAAGAATATACTAAAGAAATCATTCTATATAAAGATGAATTATATGGAGTAAATCGTTCACCTATATTATTAGGAATGAATTTCTTTGAAAAATTTAGCCCTTATAAAATTTGTCAATGATATCTTGAGATAACTGTTGATGATAATCCAATCATCATATCAAGAATAGATGAAAATATGAAACCATTGTTATCATGGAAAGAGTAATTAATACTAATTTCATGAGCCCATATATTGAAGTTATACTTACTATAAAAAGTTATTGTAGAATTAGATTTCATGCTTATTTAGATACATGAAGTACAATAAGCTTATGTTTGTCAAATGTACTACCATCTGAATACTGGAAATATGATTAAAAAAAGGTAGTCACTGCTACAATAGCAGGAGGAAATAAAGTGATATATAGTAAATATGCTACACAAGTACCTTTTCTGATATCATTTAGAGAAGTATTTGTTGATACAATATACTTGTCAACATCAATTGGGTGTGATATTTTATTAGAACAAAATTTCCTACTAAAATATGCGCCATTTACCTAATATATAGATAGATATATGTTCACAACTCCTTGTAGACATAAAATATTTACTCCAAAAATAACTAAAGCTATAAGTATAGCATACAAATAAATAAATCATCAGAGCTCCTCAACCCAGCGTGGTGGATGTTGGAATACATAAAAATTTAATCCAATTACAGTTTTAAAAATGACAACAGAAAGTAAGTTAGAAAAATTGAAAAAAATAAATTTCCGAAACTTACTCTGAAAATCCATTAGAAAAATGAAACGAAGATAAAGTAAAAGTAAAGATATAATTGATCAATCTAGACACTATAGTAAGAGTCAAACCAATGAAATATAGTGCAGAAGACCAAAAGGAATTTAAAAATCAAATAAAAGAACTATTAGAAGCCAAATTAATAAGGCCTAGTAAAAGTCCATATAGTAGCCCAACTTTTATGGTTAGAAAACATAGTGAAATAAAAAGAGGAAAAGTTAGAATGGTGATAAATTATAAAAAATTAAATGAAGTTACTAAATTTGATGGATATTACTTGCCTAATAAGGATACTCTTATTAAACAAATACAAAATAAAAAGATATTTTCAAAATTTGATTGTAAGTCAGGTTTATGGCAAATCGTACTTACAGAAGAAAGTAAATCACTAACTGCATTTAGTACTCCCAGTTCTTTAGGACAGTATGAATGGAATGTAATGTCATTTGGACTGAAAAATGCACCACATATATTTAAAAGAAGAATGTATAAGGTAATTAAATCAATTACTTATTTCTGTATTACTTAGATAGATGATTTACTTATTCATTCAAATAATATAAATGAATATATACACCTTGAGAAATTCTGTTATATTATGAAAAAATATGGTATTACACTTTCTCAAAAGAAAGCTGAGATAGCTAAAATAGAAATAAAATTTTTGGGATTATTTATAAAAGAAGGAGAATTATAATTGCAATCTCATATTGGTGAAAAATTTCAAGAATTTCCTGAATAAATTAAAGATAAAACAATTACAAAACTTCCTTGGAATACTAAATTTTGCTGAAAGATTCATTGAAAATTGTGCTAAGCTAAAAAATTATTTTCTTCCAAAATTAAGAAAAAATGTAGTATGGTCTTGGGAAGAACAAAATTGCAAAAATTTAAGAAGGTAAAAGAAGAATTAAAAATTTTGCCTAAACTTGTAATTCCACAAGAAAAAGATTTCTTTATACTTGAAACTAATGTTTCAGATAATTACTGGAGTGTAGTACTAAAAATTAAAAAGAATAATAAAAAATATAAATGTGAAAATAATTGTTCTTGTCCTGAAATACTTGCAGGTTACACATCAGGAACATTCAAAGAAATTGAAACAAGATATGAGATAAATATGAAAGAAAAACGAGGAGTACAAAAATATGAAGATTATTTGTTACCAAAAAAGTTCTTAATTAGGATTGATAATACTCAAGTTAAAGCATTCTTAAAAAATAATGTTGATCCATCTATTGCTAATAGATATATTATTAGGATTCAAATTTGGTTTTCATAATTCAAATTTGATATTGAGTACATAAAAGGAAAAACTAATTTTCTTCCTGATTATCTTAGTAGAGATGGAGTTAGATCAACTAAGGACGAAAGTCCAAATACTTGAGATAAAAGTTTCCTATTTGGAAACACAAATTCAAAATACACAAGATAGTCTTCGAGACAAAAATATAGCCTTAGTGGCAGAAGAAACTTGTACCAAGCCAGTATCCCTTCACAGGGACCAGTGAATACAAACCCTCTTCCCAAGGATAAAGGGAAAGAAAAGAAGGTAATAGAAACCCCTTCACAGGGAATACTTGAGCCTATTACTAGTAATGAAGATATGAAAATTCTCATCATGGAAGATATTAAAGATGTTAAAGGTAGTGAATGTAGCTCTTCATCGAGCCAAAATTTACTTAAGCTAACTATTCAAAATATTGATCCAAAGGATATTGTAAAGATATGTCATGAAGCAAAAATTTATAGAAAAGATAACTATGAAGAAGTAACATTCTTTATTGTTATTTTTAATGTCTTGTCCCACTGGTACTTAGAGATAGGAAAGTGGATGAAAACTCTCTACTATGGACGGTATAACAAGATAAAGAAATACAGAAGAGTAAAAGGATATAAAGAAATATTCGAACATGTAACTCAATTAATTACTGAGAAAGAAAAAATATGGGTTTATCATTCTGAAGAACATATAATTTATTCCAATGCTAGGAATGATACAAAAGATGAAGATATATGTTTTCTTGATCACTTACTAGAGACTATTATTATAAATCAAGTAAGTGGATTAGAAGATATGGAGAAAGAACTATGTAAGATACTTTGGGATTACAGTGATCATCATTGTGAACATTGCACAGTGGAAGATATGAGTCAAGCATCTCTCAACAGTGAAGAATTTCCCGCGGAGTTCTTTGATTCGAGAATGGAAAAATCATGGTGACAAAATAAGTGACCATTTATCACTACTTTAATAAAGCACTTTATTAAAGAAAAATTGTGGTCACTAGAATACAGAAGATAGTACAAAGATCTGATTCTCCACCTACCAGTGGTTGAAAATAATGAAAAGATAAGGTCAGCAAACACTACCTAACAAAAAGATAGTGGCAGACACCC
>CAIGRB010010318.1:42715-52759 GCA_903798255.1 Fraxinus quadrangulata
ATGTATCTAATTAAAAAATATCTGATTTTTGAAAATTAAAATTTCAAATCTGATTTTAGAATATAGATCTTGAAAAGTAGGGAATTGTGTAATTTTCACTTTTAGGAATCCTAGCCAAATATAAATACACGTTTGTTATATGGGCTTGCTCTAGCCCATGAGGAATTAAAAAGTCCAATCCATTATATGTCTTGTAGGCACATATGGGGCAATTAGTTAGAATATACGGCTGCACTTCAGAGAGAAAACAATTGAGGGCTGCTACGTGAGTGAAAAACGACTGCTAGATGTGAAAAATGTGGCTGCAAAATAGAGCAAAACATCGGAGGTTGCAAGGGTGGAGAGAAAGAAAGGAAAAAAGGTTTTTCTTTCAATTTTTGGGGGTGGATTTCACACGGGTATTTCTCTACATAGTACAGACTGAGGATTTCTCTAAGTGGTATATTTTAGATACTCGAGATAGGTATAGTATTCAAAGTGGGTATCTCATTACAAATTGGTGGTTTGTGGTGAGATTTGTTGTCTTAGAAATTGATTATTGTTTTATTTTCAATTTATTGGTATTCGAGATAGGTGTAGTATCTCACTACAAATTGGTGGTTTGTGGTGAGATTTGTTGTCTTATAGATAGATTACTATTGTATTTCCAATTTGCTGAGAACTCAAGTTTTAGGCATAAACTTGAACATTGTAATCTCTGTTTATTATAATGGATTTGGCCGGAGTTGCTTTGTGGCTTTTTTTCCCTCTACATTGTCGGTGTTGTGTTCTCTTATGTTGCTTTCCTTTTGGTATTTAGTTATTAGCTTGGAATGAGTTATTAATTTATTTCCTATAAGAAATAGTAATTGCACAACAAAGTGGTATCAAAAGCTCAGATTGTATGGGTGTGGTAGTTTTATTGCGGAAGTAAATGGAGAATACTTCAGACACTATTATTAAATTATCGACTTCAAATTATTCCATTTGGAAGCCTACGATGGATGATATGCTTTATTGTAAGGATTTACATGAACTTATTGAAGGTTATCGATAGTGTTAAGCAGACCGGTCTAAGTTCATTGCCTGATAGTTGGTGGTATCACTTAATAACTCTGCACCGAATGGTGTGCTTGAACTTACTCTAGTTAGAGACAATTTGTTTAATAAAGAAATGAGAAGGAAAGACTTGGGGTAGCAATAATGCACATGCTCTTATTACAGGGAACATGGGAATGAGTAAGATAAGAGGCGTAACTTCAGAAGTCAAGTCACGGGCAAGAGGAAATGTCAAATGTTTTTACTTTAATAAAGAGGGTCATATAAAGAAACATTGCATAGCTTGGAAAAACAAATTGAAATAAGAGAAAAATCAGAAGAAGACTGAGCAGAATAGAGTAGCTAGCACTTAAGATGAGGACGTAGTAGTTTTTCCCTACTGAAGATGAGCAACTTGTCTGTTGCAGATTTGTTTATTGAGTTGGTTATTGACTCAGCGGTTTCTTACCATGATATTCCAAGATAGGAGCTCTCCAAACATGCGCTTTTGCTATCTACACATACCTTTGATGAAGCAGGTTATGACAGGTATTTTGGCAACGGAAGATGGAAACTAATAATAGGGTCAAACGTATTTGCTATAGGAAAGGTTTGTTGCACACTTTACAAGACAAAGTAAAGGGGTGTAGTGAAGCGGTGAATGAAACTAAAAGTGATTTTTCACCAGATTTGTGGCACAGGTGGCGGGCTCACATGAGTGAGAAAGGATTGTTGATTTTGGTAAGGAAGTCTCTCATTCCTTTTACCAAAGGTACATCACTAAATTCATGTGATTATTGTAAAGTAAACAATATAGGTACACAATATAGTAATTTCCTTTCAGAATTGTGATCCCATTGAGGTGGAGTCCTCAGGTGGCAATAAACGTTTTTTTACTTTTATTGATGATGTTTCACGAAATTTATGGGTGTTTCATTTGAGATCAAAAGACTAGGTTTTTCAACACATTAAGAAGTTTTATACTATGGTGGAACGGGAAAGCGTTGGTTTTGAAGTGTCTCCGAACTGAAGATTACTGCTTAGAGCATGGTATTAGATATAAAAAGCAGTGAATGAAACTAAAAATGATTTTTCACCAAATTTGTGGCACAAGCGGGGGGCTCACATGAGTGAGAAAGGATTGTAGATTTTGGTAAGGAAGTCTCTCATTCCTTTTACCAAAGGTACATCACTAAATTCATGCGATTATTGTTTACCTGGTAAACAACATAGTAACTCCTTTCAGAAGTCCTCTAGTAGAAGTCTAATATTTTAGATTTAGTTTATTATGATGTTTGTGATTCCATTGAGGTGGAGTCCTTAGGTGACAATAAGTGTTTTCTTACTTTTATTGATGATGTTTTAAGAAATTTATGGGTGTTTCATTTGAGATCAAAAGACTAGGTTTTTCAACACATTAAGAACTTTCATACCATGGTGGAACGGGAAAGCGTTGGTTTGAAGTGTCTCTGAACTGAAGATTATTGCCTAGAATATGGTATTAGACATGAGAAGACTGTTCCTGGTTCCCCACAACACAACGACGTGGTTGAAAGAATGAACCGAAACATTGTAGAAAAGGTAAGAAGCATGTTAAGGATGACTGGATTACCTAAGTCATTCTAGGTGAAACTGTTCGTACTGTGTGCTACCTTAATAATAGACCTCTATTAGTTCCTTTGGATTTTGAGATTCCAGAAAGGTGTGGACACGAAAGGATCTTATTCTCATTTGAAGGAACAAGTTGATTTATCTACAACTGAGGTTGAGTACATTGCAGCAACTGAAGCAACGAAAGAAATGTTTTGGATGAAACGGTTTCTTTAAGATTTGAGTTTGAAGCAAGATGGGTATGTAGTTAATTGCGACCGTCTGAGCATATTAGACTTGAGCAAAAATGCTACTTATCATTCTCGGACGAAGCACATTGATGCGAGATATCATTGGCTACGACAAGTAGTGGCGGAACAATTGATTAAAGAAGACTCATTCTGAGAAGAATTCAGCTCATAAGATGACAAAGGTTGTGACCAGATTTTAGAAGATAATCTCCCTCCTGTGGTGGGCTGAAGGGGGAGATTGTTATATGGGCTTGGTCCAGCCCATGAGGAATTAAAAAGCCAAATCCATTATATCTTGTAGGTTTTATGTGGGGCAATTAGTTAGAATCTGTGGTAGTGTATTCGGAGAGAATTTGTTGCTACGTGAGTAAAAAACCGACTGAGGCTGCTGGAAGTGAAAACTGTGGCTGCAAAATATAAGAAAACAATAGAGGCTGCAAGATGTATATCACAGGTTTTAACAAATTGGTGGTTTGTGGTGAGATTTGCTGTCTTAGAGATTGTTTATTATTTAATTTCCAATATGTAGAGAACTCAAGTTTTGGGCATAAACTTGAACATTGTAACCTCTGTTTATTATAGTGGATTTGGCCGTAGTTGTCCTATGTTTTTTCTCCCTCTACACTAGAGGGTTTTTTCCATGTTAAAATTCGGTGTCGTGTTCTCTTGTGTTGCTTTCCTTTTGGTATTTAGTTATTAGTTTGGATTGAATTATTAATTTATTCCTTTCAAGAAGTAGTAATTGCCCAACACTTGATAATTTATTTGATTCAAACCTAATGGTTGGACTAGGAAATGAAATTACAAGTACCTTATTACGAGTTGAGAGAAAATTAAATTATAAGGATCTTACCTGAGAGAGACTTGACTGGTGCAAAGAGAAGTCGCTTCAAGTTGGACGATGTTGTTAGCACCTGTTGCTTTTCGTAAAACTCGGATTGAGTTCTTGAATGGATAAAGTACAACAAATTTTTTTAGCATGAAATGATCATATCCAAAAGGTTTCAGGTAACTATAATTACCACGAATAAGATTCACATTGTATGTGAAAAGATCAAAGAATTATGATAGAAACACCTAACAAAAAACCTGCACATAATCGCATCCATTACTTAATTTTGATGTAATCTGCATAAATATAAACATATTGTTTGGAGAAGGCTAGCAGATATAAAGTATCAATCAGGGGTTTATCACAAAATGGGAACGAAGTGTCTCAAACATTTGATTTTTAGAAAAAATTAATTAACAAAAGTCTTATGATGATTATGAGCAAACATAACAATAAATAGCATCAGATTGTGTTCATTGTAATTTTAGTGGAAAGAGAAGTAAAATGCAAATTATCTAGATTCATATAAATCACAAAATGTCTTTGTTAATATCTAATGTACTAAACATATTATCAGTGGAGGCACAAATTCTTGAAAACGCAAACAACTAATTTTCATACCGAATAGTTTTCATGCAACATTCCATAGAAACAGCAAAAAGCATCGAACTTCCAGCTGCTACTTCCCACCAATCCATGTGCTGGCTATTGACACAACACTTATTGGAAGGAAATGAGCCCAATCAGCTTTTGATTAATTATATAATCTTTTAACCCAAGTCGAAACTAATCCTGAGATAATAAGTCATCATCAGATTGATTGGAGCATGATGAAGCATTAAAAAATGAAATTGGAGCATGCAGAGAAGGATTTAAAAACTTGTGTTCAGGCACTTGTAAGCTAAATGTTCCATAATATATCTGTAAGTACAGCAACTCCCCTACATCCCCCCATAATGCTGGCACTACTGACAGAATACTAATTGGAAGGAAGTGAGCCGAATCAGAGGCCATTCTTTTTGCCTGAGAATTTTATAAAAGAGCTGCTCACCATTGTCCATAAATCCACATCACTTCCTTGTGAGTAAATGGTCGAAAGTATGTTGAGTATAACAATTAGGATGTAAGAATAGGAGGCAATGTTGAGTAGGTCAAAAGTATCATTCGAGATAAATGATTCTGGGTATAAATCCTCACTAAAAACGGAAAGGAATACAAGACTTCAAGCAGAATTAGAGTTTTAATGAAACTAATCCATTGCAACAGAATATATTAAACAGCAAAAACCCATAGGATTCACAGAGACAACTCCAATGAAACCCAAGTTCATGATATTAGACCAAAAATGAAACCCAGAAAAGATCCTTCTCTATTCATTCCAATGCAAAGAATGTAAGTAAAGATGAAATTATAGATACAGAGAGAACTATAACACAATTTCTGTATAACCATACATGAAATGGAAAAATAATCACAAACAAAACATAAAAAGAACAATCAGTTACCCATAGAAAATTCACAGAACAAATCCAGTGAAAACCAATATTGATCATCGCTCCAAAGACCAAAATCAAGAAAAAAAAAATCCTCCAAACTCATCCAAATGCACCATAAAGACAATGGAATTATAGAAACAAAGGGGAAATTGTCAATCTGAGAACATAATTCTAAAATAACCATACTTCAAAAGAAAATGGAACCTCAAACAGAAACAAAAAGCACAAATTACATTAGAGGTTCAATCCACAGAGGACTCACATAAAAAAATCCAGTGAAACCCAGAATTGATCATCATATACAAACAACAAAACCCACAGAAATATCCTTCAATTTTCATCCAAATGAACCAAAATGAATGTAATTATGAAGACACAGGACAAAAACACACCGAGAAACATAATTGTACATAAAATGATAAAAACCCACAACTTATCAATATTCAAACCAAACACAAATTCAATTGAAGATTTATGCCACATAGAATTCACAGAACAAATATAGATACAGAAAAACCCAAGATAGATTATCACTTCAAAGGAAAATCCATCAAAATCCATCCAAATGAAAAGGAAACACCAAACACAATTATTAATGATCAATCACTTTGGGATTTCATAATTCTGTGACTTCTAAGAAGGAGAACGATCAATTCATGTCAATAAGAATGACCATTCTCAGTGTCTTACAAAAAAAAGAAAAGGAAAGAGAATTCACAAATATGATCATCATTTCGACCCAGAAAAAATCCCTAAAGATTCATCCAATGAACCGACAAAGAACATTATTGTAAGACAAATAATTATGTATAGAAACAAGAGAGAAAATTATCAATCAGAGAACGGAGTTTCTGAAATAACCACCCATAAAATGAAAACCCCAATAGAATTCACAAAAACAAATCCAGTACCCAAATTGATTATCAGTTGGACCAAAGAACGAAACCTGAAACCATCCTTCAAGATTCATTCTACGCATGAATAAAGAACATGATAATCTTAAGATAACAAATTATCGCACTGCTTCGAGCAATCCAGAAAAACTCCTTCTCTAGTTCATCTTGGCAGAAAAAAACCTCAAGACTGAATAACGGTCATATTTTCGTCAATGTGATATGACACCGTTGGATTCGAAATAAACAAACGGTTCAGATTTTAGGGATCGTGCATTACACTTTACAAGTCCATTGCGAAATTTTTCCGTTGAATTAAGGTTTATTGTTTCTGTGGAGAAAATAACAAATTTAGTTAATTTCTTTTTCTTTATTTTGTGCCATTATAAATTTGAGGAAAAGTATTATTGTTATTGTAGCTGGAAAACCTATTTTATTTTAAATAATTTTCTAATACAATTTATTGAAACTTTACAATGAAAATGAACAGTTCAATTGTAAATGTTAAAAAGTTGTTTTAATGATTATAAGCGAATTTTAGCCCTTGTTTGATTTAGATAAAAAAATTAGACCTCTAGTAAATTATGATAAAAGTTGATGAATTGTGAGATTGAAAAGTTTATCTCATAAAATGTGTATTTATAACTAATTTTTTTTACTTTGACTTAAATTTTAACGAGATTTTAAGTCGAACGAAACATGACTTAATAAGTTAAAATTATTAAGTGTACTTTTTCCCCCTCCATGCTACTCTCTGTTATTAATTTAAAAAATGCGTAACATGATAAGGCACAATACACAAATCAATTTTTCATATAAAAGTCGTGTATTTGTCATTTCACCGATTAAATGGATAATGATTGATACACTCACTCGTTTAAATTTTGACGACTATTTTTCAAATAGATTGAAAAAATTGAAAATCACCTAGAGTTATACATTCAAATATTAAACATGTAAATGGTAAAATATATAAATGCGTGAAAACATTGTTCATCACTGTGCTTTAAGTGAAATTTCGCATAAATCATCGAAGTTTATTTAGTTTTAAAATGGTCAGTTATACTGTTTAAGATATTTCGATTATGTCACCTGATTTGTTTGCTAACAAATCATTTTTCTAAATTTGCTACTTAATGCTGATTTCTTGATTAACCGCTTATCAATAATAATGAAATATGTCAATAACATAAAAACAATAGGGTAATTATATTCACAACATAATTTTTATTTCTTGCACCACATTTTAATTATATTTAATATACTTAATTTTTGCTTATCATAACACTTATGTCTTTAACGATTTTTCATGTTATTCTCATCCTTCAACTTTTCATTAGTTAACATATTTTATATTTGATAATAGTTTTATGTCGGAAAGTATGTCGAAATGGTGTAAAACAACTTATATTTCCATCATAATTTTTAAAATAAATAAATAAAACTACAAAAAAAATTCCGTCATTTCAAAGCATTATTATAATGAGCAAAGATTGATGAACTAAATTGTAATTAAAATATGATGTTTAAAATAAATATTGTGGTGGCAATATAATCACTCAAAACAATATTAATAATGTCTAATACCAAAAGAAAAAAATTGAAGCGTACGAATAAAAATAAATTCATTTATCACTACAAATAACAACAAACAATTTACAAACACTTTTATTTTATTTAAAATGAAAGAATTTTTAAAAAATCACTGTTCATATTATTCATAAAGTTTAAAAAATACACTTTAAATATTATTATATAAATATTTAATGAAAAAGCTGCGGATTTAACCAATATTTCACGTGTTTCATCATGGTTATTGAACACGACCTGGCCTAGCCATATTGGTGGACTGGAGACCCAAGACCCAACCTATGGACCTAGACAATTGGCATTATTGGATCAGTTGACTGTTGAACCAGTCGAGACTCTTTGAAAACCATTTAAAATCTAACTAGAACCGGACATAAAAATCGGTAGGTCAATGGCTTAACCGATTATTTCGTATAGTTTTATTATATATTCTGCATATTTTGTTCCTAGGGGTAAGAGAAAGATATGGATAGTTGGAGTTAATGAAGTCTGGAAATAAGAAAGAGCGTTGATCTAAATGGATTCGCATCATAATATATATTGATAGGTGTATTGTAGCAGGCAAAAGGAAATGGCAATGTGGTGAAAATTTAAAGAGTAAGTGGGATTAGAATTGTGCATCCAGTGAGTAATCATGTTTGGGCAACTGAAAATAAAGATATAAAATGGAGTTAACGCATAATCATTAATGAGAACTAAAGGAAGTAATTGGGGCGAAAGATTCATGAAGTGAAATTGATTAAGTGAAAGGACAATAGCGAGGTTTTAATTTGTCGAGTAATTTCTTATTAGTGATATTTAAAAATTTGACATGCTTAGTTTTAATTCAAATACATGTAATTTCAGAAGATGACGTGGGCATCGGGATGGTTTATCAGCTTAATCAGTCTTCGTCCAGTACATAGTCCATTAGAGATGTCAATTGGGCTCGTCAGCTTCGACGGCTCGTGGCTTGGCTCGAGAAAAGCTTGGGCCGATCCCTATTTGGGGGCAACGGCTTGTGTCATGAGCCAAGCCAAATTTTAGGGAAAAAAAGGTTAAAAATAATAATAATTACAGCAGTCACAAATTATCATATAAAAAAAAAATTTTAAAACTGAGCCGGCTCCGGTAGAGCCTAGATTTTTTGGCAGAGAAAAAGCTCGGCTTGGGGAAAAAAAGTCCGAACCATTTTTACTCGAGTCGAGCCCGAGTTTCAAATTTCGGTTTGGCTCGACTCGTTGACACCCCTATAGTCCATTGAGCG
The DNA here is from genome assembly GCA_903798255.1 of Fraxinus quadrangulata. Lineage (NCBI taxonomy): Eukaryota > Viridiplantae > Streptophyta > Magnoliopsida > Lamiales > Oleaceae > Fraxinus > Fraxinus quadrangulata. The sequence goes on from CAIGRB010010318.1 coordinate 51,631, forward strand.
AAAAAAATTAAATATTTTAGAAAATGAGAAATTAATTATACTCTTACATTACAAGTGATTTTTTAAATGAATTATTTGTCAATTACGTGCTTATAATGAAATGTTTATTACACTGTGATATTTCCGAAATTACAAACGAGCTTATCTTGCTCCTAGTACAGAACCAATACGTTTAAAATTGGTTTTAACGGAAAAATTTTAAATTAAAAAGGAATAACTATTAGCAATGCTATGACATGTAAGGTGCCATATGTTATGATTACTGCAATTCGTGACTATCAATTAAATTAGACTCGTGCAATATGGATGTTGCGGTCAATGAACAGTCGATTTATGTGGAGGAAGGAGCAATGTTTTAAATTATTGCATCGCTTTCAATTTTTCGGCTTTTACAATGTTCACTAAAAGAAAAAATGATCTTTACAATGGGCAATAAACGTTGATGTAGGTCTTTTGTAATATGCATCTGTACGTTGAGGCCTTTATTTTTGTCACAGAGTAGACGATACAACAATAGAAAATAAATGTTGCAAAAAAACTCAATTGCACGTTGTCATTATGTTTTTGCAACGTTCATTGCTAGTTGTCATTAATTGTTTTAACAATGAGCAATACATGTTGCCATTAATATTTTAGCAACATGTATTGCTTGTTGTCGTTACTTGTTTTAGCGACGTTCAAATGTTAATGTTTTTGCAATATGCAATCCACATTTTCCTTACTTGTTTTAGGAATGCGCATTTACATGTTACCATTATTCTTCAACGACATTTTTTTTTGTGAACATTATCATTTTGTTCCGATTTTAACAAAGATATTTCATATATTGTTATTTCCACAATAGATATTAAAGTTATTTATGCAATAACAGTGAGTAATAAACCCGTCATCATGGTGTGCTGACATAGGCACCCAAAAATAATACATTAACCTCTAAAAACTAATATAACAATGGAAGTAAGGGTCGATCCCACGAAGAGTGTGTAATTCAATATTTTATGCTCCGTACAATGATTGGGGGTTTTGTTTGTAATGAAATCAATCTATAACAATGAAAATTAAATTAACGAAAATAATCAAAAGACTAACATTGATCCAAGTCAATATCCACCGTCGAAAATCCACAATT
>CAIGRB010010333.1:0-25959 GCA_903798255.1 Fraxinus quadrangulata
AATCGAAATCAAAGTCAACAATTAATTTTCGTCACATATTTAATGGAATTCGCAACTTTTCAATCACATATTTTATCAACGTTTATTAAAATTTACTAATTTAAGAACATATATCTTTGTTAGAGCTCGACGCCAACGTTCAATTTCAACTTTCCTTGCACATGATTGTATTTTCCGTATTAGCAGGGCTCTAAAATCAAATCATTAGAGGTGATGTCGATTATCTACTCTTTCTTAAAAGAGAGGTTTTGAGGATTACTATTCATTTGTAATTTTAACTCACACATTATTGTTCCATATGTGGACAAAAAAAAATAACCGTATTTATTGACTTAATTGATACCCGTAATCATAAAAAAAAAAAAAAAAGATCTACAAACCGACTTAGTTACACGATTGACTGTATTTTGTCACTTTCTACACTACATGCAATTGCAATAACACAGTTTCTTCTCTTATTTTGATTTCAAACAACAAATAAATTATTTGGATTTTAAGCTTCCAAATTGCATGTAATATTGGTGCCAAAGAGAGAAAAAAAAAAAAAAATCAAGGTTGGCCAAGTTTTGTTGATAATGGTAGTGATACAAATAGTGTGATATCATCGGCCTCAATAACTCACACATCAAAGAGAAGAAGTTGGACGGAATCAGATATTTTGAGAGTCAAGGAAATTTTTGATTCTTTAGTTAGCAAGCTTGAAATTAGACCAACAACTCATAGTCGTAGCACAAATGTGAGTTTTTGGTTCTTCTTTATCTATTTTTCTGGAGTCGGATTTTAAATTTCCAAAGGGCTAAATGGTGTTTGATATTTGGTAAATTAGCAAATTTAATAGTTGTGTGATAACAAGAGTATTGATCATTCAAAATGATAAAATGTTGGCTCTAGAAGGAGGAAGAAAAAAATAAAAAAAATAAGAAATTCCGGACACCGCGGCACGAAGAGGTGTCTTCGTGCACACACGATTTTTTTTTTTTTTTTACAGTGCTAATAATAACATTTTCAATAAAATTTCAACTAATATTTTGAGATACATATTCTTTTATAAGCCTAAAATTGTCGGGAACAATTAGAAAATATTGTAGACGTGGTGTCTTCGTGTGGCACGGAATTAGACCAACAGCTCGTAGTCGTAGCACAAATGTGAGTTTTTGATTCTTTTTTATCTATTTTTCTGGAGTTTAATTTTAAATTTGCAAATGGCTAAATGGTGTTTGATATTTAGTAAATAAGCAAATTCAATAGTTGTATGATAAGAAGAGTATTAATCATTCAAAATGATAAAATGTTGGCTCTAGAATGAGGAAGAAAAAAAATTCCGGGCACCGTGTTCACACGGAGAGGTGTCTTCGTGCGCACACGGATTTTTTTTTTTTTTTTACAGTGCTAATAATAACATTTTTCAATAAAATCTCAACTAATATTTTGATATAGATATTCTTTTATTAGCCTAAAATTGTCGGGGAACAATTAAAAAACATTGTCCTGCACAGAGACATAGTGTCTCCATGTGGCACGAAAATATACCAACAGCTCGTAGTCGTAGTACACATGTGAGTTTCTGATTCTTATTTATCTATTTTTCTAGAGTTGGATTTTAAATTTGCAAATGGCTAAATGGTATTTGATATTTGATAAATTAACAAATTCAAGTATAATAACAAAAGTATTAACCATTCAAAATGACAAAATATTGGCTCTAGAAGGAGGAAGAAAAAAAAATTTCGGATAATGTGTGGGCACAGAGACATCTCTGTGCGCCTCCATGTGGCACGGAGACACCTTTCTATGTGTCTTCGTGCGCACACAGACTTTTTTTAATAGTGCTAACAATAACATTTTCAATAAAATTTCAACTAACATTTTGAGATACATATTCTTTTATTAGCTTAAAATTCTAGGGGAACAATTTGCAAACATTGTCCTGCACGGAGACACAGTGTCTCCGTGTGGCATGGAGAGATTTTTTTTTTTTAATAATTGAGGATAATTAAGCTCATTTTCTTTAAAATTTAGTTGGAAAAACTCCGTGCCGCACAATACCTCACAGAGAACCTCTCCGTGGTGCACGGAGATAGATGCATTTTGTGAGGAATTGACTGTTTATTACACTTTTTGTAGATTATTCTTATCTTCTGCTACAGTTCTCTTATGGAGCACGGATAAAATGAACCTGATGGAGGCTTTTTTCCAGTATAGAGAAGTGATTGAAGGTCTCTAATTCTGAAAAAAGCTATACATAGACTATCAATTTGTGATCAATGGAACTCCTAATCTATTTTTTTCTTGCAGCTAGAGTAATTTTGAATTGTGAGACTGGTAGGTTGAGAGGATTTGTCTTTGCTACATACACGTGATTGATGAATCTTAGAATGCTATCCAAGCAATGGATGGGATGGTAAGAGCATCTTGTTGCTGCTATACAAATATAATGAATACTTTGATTTTTTCTCGTAACATAAATGATTATATCCTTCCATGAGGACTCAACAAACTTGATTTTAAGGTCAATGCCTAAAATAATCTTCAGACCAGTGGACTTGCTTGATGTTGAATGGTTTATAAATTTATCTTGCTCAATGTGGACTTTGACAGCTAATGTGATTCCTTAGGACCTTCGCACTCGCGGAGGAGGTTTTAGTGGTGGTGCTTTTAACTGTGGAGGCCCTAGATATGAAGGTATCAATTTTGGTGGTGGTGGTGATGGAAATTACCCTAGAGATGGTAACTTTGGCGGAGGTGGTGACTTTGGCTGCACTGACAATTATTCATGTGCATTTGGTGGCAATAACAATTACCCAACACAGGTGGGAGCTATGATGGCAGTTGCATTAACTTCTACATTGATAGTGAAATTGGTTTTTCTTCTGGACATATTTGTCGAACACCACATATGCTGATAGCCAAGAACAACTTGGTGGCGATCAAAGTGGAATAGAGACTAGAAATGAAAACGACAGGGACGAGCCAAATGATTATACCAACTCCAGGAGATGAATTGTTTCAGACTTGCTTGGACACCACACACTCACTAGAGCAAATGGTTGAATTCTTTACTATGCAGGACAATTGCATTGAATAAAGTTGCTTAACATATTTTCCAGTCTTATAAATTAACCTATTATTCGATGTGCGAAATTCTTCTCACGTACCATTACTCAAGTCTTTCGCAGCCCAGAGGATGCAATAAGAACAGCTAAATGGATTTTTATTTTCTATTTAATCAGGCCTGATTGATCCAATAGAAATAATTTTTTCATAGAAAAAATATGATTTAATGAAGGAGAATTCAACAATTTAACGTGTTAACACTACCTATAAAATTCCAATCCCCGTGTAATGCACAGGCAAAAACTAGTTCTTTAAAAAAAATTTAGTCACGGACAGTACAAGTTAAGGTCCAAAAACATTACACGGGATTTCTTTTTCAGTTATTATAATGAAAAAGAACGTTTGATTCAATACAAACAAAAAATAATAATAAAAATAAAAATTCTCTACTACATCAAATATCAAACGACTTGGTAACAAAAATAATTAATTTTATCAATTATTTGATAAATACAACGGTAGATCGAAAATATTGATAAATATATGACAAATAATTTACACTAAGTACATATGCGTCGAGGGCCGAAAGAAATTAAAAATTACCATATTTTTTTTTGCTTAAACGTTACTTCGGAATATTTCAAACTTGTGTGACTCGACTTCCTAATGCATATGGTTTTTTCAACATGTCCTTGCCTTCCCCACGAAGTATTCTAAAAATTCTTTTCCTTTTGGAACATAAAGTAATTAGTGAGATAGGTATGGATTGAAAATATTTTAAAAAATGATCAAATTGTAATGTCATTTTTGAAGTGTTCCAACTTTTTAGGGAAAAAAATAAATCCACTTAATTTAATTGGTGGAATTATATGTGATTTTTTATCGGTTATAAAAATTAAAACGCATACTCATGTTAGCACGAACTTTTGAGAGAGCCTACCTCATGTTCGACTTGTAGTAATTGTAATATGCGCTTACATTTTATATATACTTGTAATGAAACATTTTTTAAATGGAAAACGGTAAGAGACATAGGGTTAGCATTCATGGAATAATTTGGTTTCCTAGTTTAAAAAAATAAGTAATTTATCGAAACTAATAAAAATCAGTTGGCCAGTTAAAAAGCTAAAAGAATGTCTAAAGCAAGAACAAGTAGTCCTTTATAAAGATTACACTCTTGGTATAAAAAGAAGTATTCGAAACTCTGCCACAAATTTCACTTCTTCTCATTTTCTCATCTGGAAAAATGCTTACTGGGAACAAAAATCCGGCAACGGCGAATCGCCGCAAATTCCTGCCTTATATAATTGCAGGGATCATACTGCAAATGCTAATTATATTAGTCTTTGTTTTGATATTTTTACGCATAAGAAACCCTAAAGTCCGGTTCAAAGCTCTTACTGTAGAAAATATTAATGCAAATCCATCCGGTTCACCATCCTTCAGCATGAAACTTGCTGCTCAAGTTACAGTCAAGAACCCAAATTTTGGGCACTTCAAATTTCGTGATAGCCCAATTTCCATATTCTACAAGGGTACTCTTGTGGGTGAGTCAGACATTCCTAAAAGACGAGCCAAAGCGCGATCGACGGAGAAAATGGACATCACCATCTCTGTGGATTCAAAGAAGGTTTCTTCCTCTTCAAGTTTGAAAGGTGATATAAATTCAGGTAAGATATCATTGAGCAGTAATGCAACCCTATATGGGAAAGTTCATCTGTTCAAAGTCATTAAGAAGAAGAAGACAGCAAAAATGGATTGCACAATGGATGTTAATATTAAAGCAAACACAATTGAGAATTTGAAATGCAAGTAACTCTTCATCATCCACTCATCAATTATATCATAAAAATTCCTTTTTTTTTTTTTTACTGGTTTATTTACTGGAATTGAGGAAATGTAACTCTGGGGTAATCCGTAATTGTATTTGTTGTTATTGAGCTTGTTTTTTCTAGTGAAGAAGCCGGTGCTTCGTTTGTTGAAATATTAAGGACAAATAGTTTGTCAATCAACCTCTTTATCCTTTCTTTTGTATTCCTTAACAACCAATAATTGGTTTTCTTCATAATGAAAACTCGATAATTTCTGCCTCTCTGGATCATTAGTAGTTTCGGAGAGATTAAAACTTAAAAGTATATCTTTGCTTGACGAAACAAGAATGCGCGTTTATTTTATCTTGATTCTCATGGAGCAAAAGTGAAACTAGATTAAAAAGAAAATGAAATAGTTCAGTAGTTAATATATAATTAGTCAATATCTAATATCACACGTACACATCTTTATTGTGCCTATATGGATGCACTTTACATGTATTTTATTAAGTTTATTTACCATTAATCTATTTTTTAACTTCTACACCAAGGAGAAAAATAAGTTTCAATTTGAAAACTAGCTTAGACAAAACCCGTATAAATTTTGAGTTTGGGCTGGACCACCTTACATGTATAAGCCCATGTTCGAGCCATATCATAGCCCATGTTCGAGCCATATTTTTTTTAAAAGGGAAAATTTCGTATCTAAAAAATTAAGTATGAACCGTTTCAAAATTAAGAAACAATGCTTATTATTTCAAAACCTAGATATTAAATAAATTTTATTTATGCCACAATATTATATAATTTATGGTAACAGTAATGTATTAGTCACAAATCACAAATTTTATGAGTCACAATTTATTTCCCGATCATAAATTTATCAATTAATAGGTTATATTATTCCTTAGTCACAAATCACAAATTTTATATGCCACAACTTATTTCGTAATTATAAATGTAAAATTAATTGGTCACAATGATAACAAATTATCAAATTATTAATCATAACGTATCAAATTCTGAGTCACGATCATACATTCTTTTAGATCACATATTATTCAATGATCACATATAAATAATTTATTAGTCATAGCACCCAAATAATTGGTCACAAGCACTCTTCCACCAAATTACTATCGTCACAACGCTACTGTCACTTTGTCGTCGCCAACACCAACGCCACGGTGCCACCGCCACTTGCACCACAACCGTTTACGATTAACACCTCACTATCGTCAACTGCGCCAAATCCACCACCTCATCAGCGCCAGATCCACCTGCACCATTGCCAACAAAAAATCATCCCAAAAACTCCGCTCATGCAATGCACCAGATTACTACCCAAATTTCCTTAGATCTAGCACCAGATCGCGACCCAAAACTGCATTCACGTCATGCTACAACGGCGAAATCGCAAGAAGTCGAACTCATTATGAAATTGTGTTCATCCGACGCTACTATGAAATCGACCCAAAACTCATTGTCAAATCGACCTAAAACTTCTTGAAGTATTCTTTCAAACTTGTGGATGAAGTATTCTGCAGCGGTGCCACGCCGAAGCTGCATCGGAACGAGGGGAGNATTAAAATTTTGAATTAATATCTAATTTTTGTAATTGGACCTTAAAAAAATCTGGTTTTATGTAATGTCCAGTTTTTAAAAACTAATTTTTTTTTTCAAAATTTATTTTCAACTACATATTTTTCTATAAAATAATTTTACATGTAAATCGAAAAATTTTCCTTCTTTTTAAATCACACATTCTTCCAAAAACATTATTCCAAAATGCATTTTCCCACCCAAAATGGGCCCAAACAAGGTCATAATTTTAAAACTCATTTCAATCACATATTTTAACAATAAAATAATTTCACATGTAAATTTTTTTTTTAATTACATATTCTTCCGAAAATCAATATTATTAAATTCATTCTTTCAGAAAATGGGCACAAACACGCTTTTAAGTGTGCGCTTTTGCCAATATTGATTACAAAATAGTCTCCAATTATAATTTAGTACTCTATTTAGCCGTAAAATTCTAAGTCAAATTAAATTTTGAGGGGCCCAAATGCATAATTAACTATAACAGGAAAATTAAAAGTTTCCATAAAATCAAATTACTGTATTTCACCCGTACGCGTCCCACTGGCTAAGTTAGTTAGAAAATTTAAATAAATTTTTAAACACCTTCTGCGTACTTTTAATCTTTCATAAGGTGAAATTTTTTAGACATGGTGATTCAATATTTAAAAAAAAAATTGTACGATAGAGGTATACTCCTATATATTATGTGATAGAGATATATTCCTATATTTTGTGCGATTTTTAAATATCAAATTCTTGATAAAAAAATGAATTTTACATGAAATGAGGTTTGTTGAAGTCAAAATTCGACTCATTTCCAACAAAATTGTTTAATTAAAGCTATTGAACGAGATCAAAATTCAAGTTAGTCCCTTCTGAAGTTGTATTTATAATTTCTGGTTTAGTAAATCTTTCGTTCTTCATCAACATCAACTATAACATCATTTTCGATATTTTGTTTAACTCGAGAGCCTATGTCAAATGTGAAAGAATATTGGGCCTTAACATAGTACGAAAATCCAATGAAATTCTTGGAAGACAGAATATGATCGCAAGTTTTAGAACACGACAATTAAAACATCATATTTCTCATTAAAAATAAAGATTTAATCTAGAAGGTCAAAAATAAAATAATATACGTACGAAAAGTTTAGGACAAATTCGATGCCCCATCTAGAAGATCAAATGTGACAAACATTTAACACGCGTATTAATTTTGTCAGACCCCATTTTATTTCCACGTGGCAAGGTACAATTGGGCTGTCGAATATTTATAATAACCACCTAATCACCTTATGTTTTCCAAGTAGAAGCTTCTCTACATCGCATTCACTCGATGCAAAAAAATCAACGTATATAGAGTAAGTCAAGAGTCAAAATACGCAGTATGACGCGTTGGTTTTAACTTTTAAGTGAAAACAATACAAAAAAATTGATTATATATAAGTGGCCACTCTTTACTATCTTTCCATTCATCTGCACCATTTCTTACAGTCTTTTCTACTGAAATAAAATTACCGTTTGCCTGATAATCTGATTTTTTTTCTCTCTAAAAGTGAAAATTTGATGGCAGAAAATAAGGAGCAGCAATCACCTTACCCTTTGGCACCTGCAGCTAATGGCTATGCAAGAAGTGACACTGAATCAGCATCCCATGATGCAAGAGAATTACGTAAAAAGAAACGTATGAAATGTTTACTGTATATTGTCCTCTTTGCTGTGTTTCAAACTGGAATCATACTGCTTTTTGCCCTAACCGTGATGAAAATCAAAACTCCCAAGTTTCGCGTGAGTTCAGCAGCGTTTGAGAACTTCAATGTTGGAACATCAACAAACCCTTCATTGAGTTTAAGGATGAATGCAGAGTTTGGAATCAAGAACACAAATTTTGGCCACTTCAAGTACCAGGATAGCACTGTTCATTTCTTCTACGGCGGCGCACAGGTTGGCGAGGTGGTGGTGCAGAGGGCACGGGCCAAAGCGAGGTCGACGAGGAAGTTTAATGCGGCGGTGGAATTGAGTTTTCCGGAGAATCCGCAGCTGGGAAATGATTTGAGTTCTGGTTTTGTGCGCCTTACTAGCCAATCAAAACTCACGGGAAAAGTAGAGTTGATGAAGGTGCTTAAGAAAAATAAGTCTACTGATATGAATTGTTCCATGGACATTGTGACTGCTACACAGCAACTGACGAATATTGTGTGCAAATGATGAAATTATTATGTTTAGTTTATGATATACGATTTCTGGCATCCATTGACGGGTGTTTTATGTACTTGTGTTTCTGCCACCCCCGGCGGCGGCTGGTGGATGGGATGGAGGTACTTTGAGTTTTGATGCTCACTATTTGGCCCTTTTTTTCTTGTTAATTATTTTTCTTGATTTCCATTTATTAGGCCATGACACACAATATCAGATCAAGAACAGAAAGTATAAAGTTTGTTCAAGAACAGAAAGTATAAAGTTTGTTCACTGAAAATAAAGTGCAGAATTTAAAGAACACGATCGATATGTTTCGGTCTAAGCCCCGCAGGTTCGATGACCACATCCAACACCTACATCCCTCGTTGAGCGTCCAATATTATGGATTATACTCGGTTCCACTATATAGTCCAAATTGACAACAAAGATTACAAGAATGTTCAAGAACAATCATAAAGAAAGTACAAGAACACTTATCTCTCACAATACAACAACTGATTCACTCGAATCACGAAGAATCGAACACTAAACCAACAGAATCAACTACACGGCCACACTTCACACAGATATTCACTCAGAATATCTCCACTAAGGAATCACTCTATTACACAATACCATCTCAAATCAGGAATTTGATTTTGATTTTACAGAGAGGAATCAGAGAGAAGCTTTCAAACGGTGTAGTTAGAGAAAGAAATGAAAGAATAGAAGGAATGGGATGAACCCTAAGTCGACTCTTTGAGAGATAATGCTAAATGAAAATGGTATTAAGTAGTAGAACCATCCAGAAGCAAATCCAACGGCTGAAATAGGTCCACATGTCAATCATCCAGTGAAGCCTTTAGATTAAGTGAAGTTGCACTTTCAAAGACACGATTTTGACAAATTATGGGAGCGGCCAATTGAAACCGGTTCAATTCCAACACCATTATCTCTATTGTAGGATTATACTTAAGTTCTTTGGTTAAAAAAAGGATTATTCTTACACCTTGGTTCATATTTGAGAGTCAATGTTTACTTCCACTTATTTTTATGGTTTAGTTTCTTAGTTTTAAGTTAAAATTTATCAGAGGACATGTTATATGTTTCCTTAGCTGTATATATTTTTTTAAGCTTAGATTGCAAACATGCACCGAATAGAAGAGGAATTGATAATTTTTGTCGCGATTGTGAATATTAAAATCGTTCTTCCCACGATCTCCATTCCTGCCGCAAGGAAGGCAGGGAGTAGCACTAATATCAAGAACATGCTCATAAGAAGCAATTTTCGCACTTGAATCAGAATACGTTGCTTGGATCTTTGCACGAGATGCTCCTTGCCAGCTTTTGGATCGAATAAAGCCGATCAAGTCTTGAGTCAAAAAGGTCCAGGGCTCGAAAATCTATATGTTGGGGGAAAGGAGATACGGATTGAATCTTTGTATCACCACCCTCTATTTTTATCAATCTAAACGATACTCTTCTAACGGTGTTCAAATCCTTTCTTTTTCAATTTTTGTCTCAGCTTCATGAGTTCTATACTATACGTTGTAGATTAGAGAGATTAAGGCAATCGAAGGGTTATCTCGATTTCTAGCCTTAATTTTATGGATGGTCTTTCAAATGTAGCAATATGAAAGACTAAAAGTAGTCATATAATAGAATATAATTTAATTTAATAAGACACTGTGGCAGACAGAGTCATTGAGTTCAAACTCGTTGGTCGCCTATATAAGATCATGATGTAATTTTATCACTAATAACATGTTTGACAATCATTATTATTGAAAAAATGAGTTTTGAATTGTGATTTTTAGGAGAACGTGATTAAAAAGTAGGAAATTTTTTTAATATATGTATAAAATATTTTATTTTGTGAAAGTATGGTAGAAAATGATCATACAACAAATCATAAAATAAAGTAATGAATATCAAGCATGTACTAAAAAATCATACTTGTACTATAGTTTGAGTTCTACCATCTCTTGATTAAAATTGAGACTAGCCCCTACTTGATAACTATTATTTCAAAATTCTTTAATTTTCATATTTGTTTTTAACCATATATTTATACAGTAAAATATATTATACATATACTCAAAAAAATTTCTTAATTTTTAACCACACGCCATCCAAAAAATTATTATTCAAAACTCAATTTTCTAAAATAATTGATAGGGGCTTAGTCCTTGCTTGATAGAGATTTTTTGAGAATAAATTTTTGTGAAAAATATTTTTTTAAAGAATGTGTAGTTAAAAGATAGAAAAAATTACAAATTCATTTGCAAAATTATTTTATTAAAAATGACTATAAAAAGTAAATTTTAAAAAATGAGGATATTAGTAATGAACGTAAATCAGAGATGGCAACGGGACGAGTCGGTCATTCCCACCCCGTTCATCAGGTATTTTTGTTACCTGGAACCATCTCCATACTCATTTAAAGCGGGACGAGACGAGATAGAGACGGGGTGGGTGGGTCCCCGCCGCCTCATTTTTTATTTATTTATTTATTTTATTTTTTGCTTTTATTTTTTTATGTCATTACTTAGTAAATATTATTACTTTTTTACCAATTTGTTAGAAACAACTTACGTTCTCTTTAAAAATATGATAAATCGATTATTTTTGTTTGATAAAAAACTTAAATTTAAAATTAACTTTAAATGGGACGGATAGCGGGATGGGAATTATGATTCCCGTACTTGTCCCATACCTGCTTCGGAGTAATGACATTCGTCCCGTCCCCGTCCCATTTACTCGATGAGGTGTGTAATCTCCATTCCGTTTGGGACGGGGCACCACGAATTTCAGGTTGAACGGATTTTTTTGCCATTTCTAAACGTGATTGAATACTATTGGGATTTTGATTAATAGGATATAGGATATGTGGATGGAATTAACACATGTCAATTGTGGAGCCCGATTTTAATTTCGAGTTTGTAGATATCTAATTCATTAGCTTGACCGTGTTACTAAACTTAAAAATAAATATAAGTTACCATTTTAAAATTATATTATAATAATCTTTAAAAATTTATATTGAGCCCATATTTGGTAGAGATTAAAACCAATTTTTTAATAGATTTTAATAAAAGTTGATTGAAAAGTTGTGGATCCTATAAAATGTGCAGTTAAAATTAATTGTTAACTTTAATTTAAGTTCTAATCAAATTTTACAACAGTACCAAACATGGCCTAAGTATATCCTCCTAAAAATCTTTAAAATTGGTGTATTCAATTGAGACTTTTAATGATTTTTTTAGATTTAAAAAGTTTAGGGGTATTCAATGTAGACTTTTGAAAACTCTCTAAAAGTATTGGTGTATTCAATTGAGACTTTTATAAATTTTTAAAAAATCTCTAAAAGTGTTGATGTATTCAATTAAAACTTTTTAAAAGTCTCTACAAGTTTTATGGTATTTAAATTTTTATGACTTTTAAAGACTATTTTATAAAACTCTCCATATTACTAACTTTTAAGCATAAAGTACTAAAATAAAATCTCAAAATTTATCTCTAATTTATTACAATATTTTGGGAGACTTTCATATAAAACAAAAAAAAAATTAATATGTATTTTTTTTCAATATTTCAATTTTTTTCTTCTACGAACATTAGAGTTATGATTAAAATTTATTTTTTTCTATTGATTATATTAGTTTCTATTTTTCTTTCTCTCTCTTTTATTGTTTATTTATATTTTTATGAAAGAATTAAATCGTATTCTTATAACTTTTTTTTTTCTTTTTTCAATCATTTTTTTCTTAAAAAATTTTTATTTTAAATTAAGCCCCTGTTTGGTACACATTATTTTTTTTCATTCTCATTTTTCTACTTATTTTCAACAACACATTCTTCAATAAAATATATTTTCCATCACATCAAATATTTTTTCTTCTTTTTCAACCACACATTCTCCATCAATTTACTATTCNAAAATATTTTTTTTTATTATATGGGGAGAAAAGGGGAAATGGTGGGTAGCATTAGATAATTTTATAATATTGTACTAAATTCACATAAATTCTATCTCAAATGAAAGTTTTCAAAAATATTTTCAATTCTACAAAAGTTTCTAAAAGTTTTAAAATGAAAGTTTATAAAAGTCTCCAAAAAACTTCCACTAATTCCATACAAATCTCTAAAAAAATCCATGAAATCCACATAAATCACCACTTAAAAAAAATCTATCAAATTTTTCAAAAATCTCAATTAAATACACCTCCAAATAGTCCTACGACACATTTCCAAAGTTTATTGAGTCCCTATTTGGTGGACATTAAAATCAATATTTTATTTTAAGTCAAAGTCAATAATTAATAATAATCACATATTTCATGGATCCACAAATTTTTAACCACATATTTAATCAAATTTCATCAAAATTTGCTAAAAATCTAATTTAAATACCCATCGCAATCTTCTTGTCTATTTTTGCCTTTTTTTTTTTTTACTTTTTTAATGTGGTCCTCTTTGGTTTTTACATTTTCACTCCTTTAAAAAAATTTGGGCTCTATAGCGGGCCTGTCTACTTGCTGGACTTTTTTTTTTTTTTAATCCAACTTACTCTCTATCTTTCTTTCTACGCTCTTCAATAGCGCCTCGCCATCAACGTTGGATCTACCTCACCGATTATTGTCACTTTCTTCTTCTCTGGGTCTATTGTGATGGATGCTACCTCTGAAAATTCAAAAGAAAAATGTGTTCATTAGATTTTTTGACTTGAAATAAGCATCAATTCATTCTTTTACCTGTAGAGCATGTTTGAAAAGGATAGAGCAACACGAATTGTTCGAGAAAAAATACATTAAAATTAGCAAATATATTGATGTTTTAAGATCTCGATTTTCTTGAATTCAACAAAATTCATAATCCTTTTTAATTATACATGTTTGATACTCACTTTTCAGAAAGGATTCAACCATAACATATTATATTATATTTTCTTTAAATTGTCCCGTCCAACTTATCGAATATGCGAGTAGAATACGTGGGAGGATATTGATATGGTCCATGATGACTTTGTCATCAATAAAAAAAATACACACAAAAAATAATCTAAATTATAAAGGCCCACCAAATTCTGTTCTCAAAAATATAATTAAAATAACCACACTAATTAATGATTTTAAGCATATATATAAAAAATATATATATACACAAAATTATTCCAGAAGAACTAAAGCTGATTCATTAAAGGCGTGAATAAATTCCCCTTTCCAAACGCGAACGGTGGGATTATGTTTTACAAAAAAAATGGTCGGAAAAAAGTTGAACCTCGAAAAAAGGTATTTTGCATTCAAGAATCAAAATCTTCAAAACAAAATAAAATAATTTTAGGCTCACGTTTGATATGGATTAAAATCAATATTTTAATATAAGTTAAAGTAACAAATAATTTTAACAACATATTTCAACCAAATATTATTTTATCAACCTTTATCATAATTTACTAAAAAAGTTAATTTTAATATTCCCAAACAGGGCTTAATATAGAAACAGCTAAACGGAAACAGTAGAGAAGGAGCAATGTTGAACAGGATTGGGTTAACTCAACGAGCATTCCACTTTCCAGTAACCGTCTCTCTGTTTACACACCAAAAATAGATCATAACACAAGATAGTGACTTGAAAGCCCCTTTGTTACCCTACTTCAAGTAAGTGGACATAGCATCTCTCTCCACCCCCACTCCTACCCCAATGTCGACACCCTGCTATATGCGTGAGAGAGAGAGAGAGAAGAGATTATGCTAAAATCTGAAATTTGAACAGAATCTATACTCACCGCATTCATTGTTCTCTCCAAATACCTTGGACCCCACGAATAAGTCGCACACTGAAAATCCACCACCATCAATGGTGTAGTTTGCAACTAATAGCAGTTCAATCCACTAACAATTAACCCCGTACCCCTATGCCTATCCCTACTCCCTATCCCCACCCACCCACCTCACAACTATCCCACCTTTCCTCAATAAATAATTGAAAAGCCCAAATCATTCAAAAGCTCCTTCTCAACCTCTGACGACGATAATGTTAAAAGAATATGGTCACTGTAATAAGCTATCATAATCTTGGTCCGTACACTGTTGTTATACATTACTGGTAGGTTAGTTGTTTAATTATCTCCCTTTTGACGTGTCATACTATCATTATCCTTGCAGTCCAAGATTTTCCGGCATGCCGACGCCGGTTAGTGCAGCCAGGGCATGCTTAACACAGGAGGCGGTGGCCACTCTCGATGAGGCTGTAGCAGTGGCGCGACGCCGGGGGCACGCGCAGACAACGTCGTTGCACATGGTGTCCTCACTCCTGTCCATCCCCAATTCATCTTTACGTGAAGCATGCACCCGCACCCGCAACAACGCATACTCCACTCGCGTGCAGCTTAAGGCTCTTGACCTTTCGCTGAGCGTGTCTTTGGACCGCCTGCCCTCTTCACGAGCGAACAAAGTAGAGGAACCACCAGTGTCGAATTCTCTCATGGCAGCGATAAAAAGATCGCAAGCGAATCAAAGAAGGCAGCCTGAAAACTTCAGCTTCTATCAGCAGCAGTATTCATCGTGTTCTTCTGTTCCGGTGGTGAAAGTTGAGCTACGTAACTTGATTATATCAATTCTTGATGACCCTTTGGTGAGTAGAGTTTTCGGTGAGGCGGGGTTTCGGAGCTGTGATATAAAGATAGCTACACTTAGGCCAGTAAACAATTTTCATGGCCACCATCTGTTTGGTTATTCTTCTAGGTACAAACGGCCACAACCACCTTTATTTTTGTGTAATTTCAACGCTAGTGACAGTACTAATGAGATAAGTATGAGTAGTAAAGGTTTCAGCTTTCCTTTTATGGGCGGTTATCCTGGGGAAGAGAATTCAAGGAGAATTGGGGAGATCATGGTAAGGGATAAGAAAAAGAATCCACTGCTATTGGGGTTTTCAGCTAGTGACGCTTTAAGGAGTTTCTTGGAAACTGTGCAAAAAAAGGTTGAAGGTGTTTTACCTGGGAGATTAGTTCAATTGAATGTGATTTGTGTTGAAGATGAGGTATTGAGGTTTGTGAATGGGGATTCTAATGAAGAACTAATGAAATTGAGGTTCGAGGAGGTCGAAAAAATGGTGCAGAATAGTGTAGGAAGTGGGGTGGTGGTAAATTTTGGTGATTTGAAGGCATTTGCCAAAGAGGGTGTTTGTGTTGATGCTTTAAGGTATGTGGTGGGTGAATTGGGGAGGCTGCTGCAGATTCATGCAGGGAAATTGTGGTTAATTGGAGCAGCAACAACATATGAGATTTATTACAAGTTTTTGAACAAATATCCCTCCATTGAGAAGGATTGGGACTTGGAAATTTTGCCTATTACTTCACTTGGATTTTCTAATGAAGGGTCATTCCCAAGATCCAGGTAACTTTCAAGTATGCAGTTACTGTTTTAGGCTATTGTTATCAATGTTTATCATTGTTTTAAATGTTATTTTTTATTTCGTTGTATGGGGCTGTAGTTTGTATTAGGATACACTCCTCCATTGTGTGTACCTAAGAATTGTAAACAAGCTTGGTATTTAGCTAATTCTTGCTTTCTGATTGTGTATATTACTTATTTCTAATTCAAGATGGCAATATTTGTCATTATTCATGGAAGAAAATCATTAGCCGTATAAAGATTACAAATTTTTGTGTCCATTATATATATGAGATTAGCTGTTTCTTTGAATATGTTTTGTGAATTAAGTGGTACGTGCATTTGGTGAATTCTTGGCTCGAATTTGGCAAATCTCTCGAACTTTGATTAGTTGATTTGTGATGAGGGTGTTGAAATTGATTTTTGTTACGTTTAAATCACCGTATCCTTTTCCCCGGGTAGATCAAAAGTCCTTTTTGAACTGAATTTGGTGTCTTTCAAATGGTTGAACTTGCATGTTCTCGGATTGGCTGATTGTGGGCGTTTGTCTATGGTGTGTCACAGTCACAGATAGTTCATAGATCAATATATACAGGTCAGTCTGCTGTTTGGCCAATGATTTATTATGATTTGCCAGGTTGCATAATGTTTAAAATCATGTATATCTCTAATCTAATTTTGGGTTATATATTCGACAATTTTCTGATTTTTTATTTATTTATTTTTTGTGTACATGGGGATGCCGAGCCTTGTTACCTTCCTCTGTTCATTTGACTTCCAATCATGGTATGTTTATTGGATTTGATGGTTGTATGATAATGTTAATATTGCAGCTTGATGGAGTCTTTTGTTCCATTGGGTGGGTTCTTTTCTACACCATCTGATATGAAAAGCCCATTGAGCAGCTCATACCTCAATGTAGTCCGCTGTCATCTGTGCAATGAGAAATGTGAACAAGAGGTGACTGCACTTTCAAATGGAGTATTTACTGATTTGTCAGCGGAGAAAAATCAATCTAGTTTTCCTTCTTGGATGCAGATGACAGAACACAGCGCACTCAATGGTGCGGCTCCGTTGAAGGTGTGTGTCACTTCGAAAATGTTTTTGAGCTTTATATCCAATATTGACAAATAGCAGTGACTTTTTGGTTATCCCTGATCACTGGGTTGGGCTCATGCTGCTAGAAGAACGCATTGTGAAATTCAGAGAGAAAAAATCGAAAAGAAATTAAATTTTGTATGTTTTGTGGATGCTGTTTCGAATCCTCACAATTATGTGTGCACGCCTGTTTCCTTTGTTTTTATTTGGAAAAATTAAGTTTACAAGTGGTAACGATTATTTTTGACACCAACGAATCCTTTCTTAAGAAGCCAAGTACTATTCAGCATCGTGGATTAAGTTCACTTTCATGATCAAAATATCTGCAATATGTTTTCAATGTCTTACTCATTGGGTAGTGGGATTTCATTGTTTTGTTTATGTAAATAAGTGGCTGTTTTCTTCAGTGCAGGTCAAAGACGATGGAATGTTACTAAGTGCGAAAATTGCCGGGGTGCAGAGGAAATGGGATGGTATCTGTCAGAGCCATCACTATAATCAACCTTTCCCCAAAATAAACAGCCACCAATTCCAATTTCCATGTGTTCCGTCTACTCAAGTTGCTGAGGAAAGGAAAGAGAATGCCAGTAATGACAGCAGCAACCATACTTATGCATCATCAACCGAACGTGGAAGCAAGAATAGAGTTTCTTTCCTGTCGACAGATTTAGTACAGAGTTCTTCACTGAAAGCGTATAGTCCATTGGATGTGCTTCCAAAGGCCAAGAATCTGAATATTTTGTCTGAATCTGGTGAAAAGCCTTCAGCACTGGAAGATGAGTCTTCTGGCCTCAAAAGGAATACTTTAAAGTCTTCTTCAAGCGCCAGCATCAGTAATGGTCATACATCTCCCACTTCAATAACCTCAGTGACTCGAGATTTGAGTCTGCATATGCCTTCTTCTTCTACAGGCAGAGAACCCGAGAAACTGGTGGATCAATGTCGTGCGGATTGTATTCAAGAATTTTCAGGCAGCTTGTTAACAGATAACCATAGCGATTTTAATCCGAAAGACCCCAAGATGCTTTACAAAGCTCTAATTGAAAGAGTTGGTCAGCGAGAAGAAGCTGTTCAGTTGGTTGTTGAAACAATAGCTCAACGTCAAACAAAAAATCCAAGCTGTCGTGGAGACTTGTGGTTTAATTTCCAAGGACCCGATAGGTTGGGTAAGAAAAGACTTGCTATGGCTCTATGTGAAATATTATATGGAAGCATAGAAAGTCTTATTTGTGTGGATCTAAGTTTCCAGGATGCGACAACCCATACAGACACACTATTCAATCTCCAAGGAATGAATACGTATGATGTAAAAATCAGAGGGAAAACCGTCATTGATTATTTAGGAGAAAATCTCAGCAAGAAACCATCTGTTGTCTTCCTTGAAAATATTGAGAAGGCTGATCCGGTCATCCAAAATAGATTGTCTCATGCTGTTAAAACTGGTAGATTCTCAGACTTGCAAGGAAGGGAAGTAAATGTAAGAAATTCCATCTTTCTGACAACTACAACGTTCATGGAAGGTGGCCAAAGCTTTTCCAGTGGCCAGGAGACAACTAAATACTCGGAGGAAAATATATTGAGAGCAAAGGGCTGGCCAATTCAGATGTTGATAGGAATTGATCTCAATAATGATCTCACGTGCCAAAATGCAAATCATTTAGATGGCACAGATAAAGGGTTCTCTAGCCCTATTTTTATGAGCAAAAGAAAGCTTATTGGTACTGATGGAAGAACCAGCCCATGGGGAGACTTGGAGATTACAAAACGAGTACACAAGGCATCAAACTCCTTTCTGGACTTGAACCTTCCAGCTGAAGAAAGTGAAATATGGGACACTTGCCCTGCAGAATCTGATTGTTGTTCCATCTCCGAAAACGCCAGGTCATGGCTCGAGGAATTCATTCAACAAATTGATAAAATGGTAGTCTTCAAACCTTATGATTTTGATGGACTTGCTGATAAAATACTCAAGGATATGAAAGAGTGTTTGTTCAGAGTTGTTGGCACAGACTGTTTGTTAGAGACAGAACCAGAGGTAATCGAGCAACTTCTTGCAGCCACATATCTAAAAGGCTGCGAGAAAGTGGAGGATTGGATACAAAACGTTCTTAAGCAGGGATTCATAGATGCTTGTAAGAAGTTCAGTCATAATGCTTGTTTTCTTGTAAAACTTGTCTCCTGCAAAGGCATTGCACCGGAAGAAACACCCCAAGTTCTCCTTCCTGCTAGAATTATAACGAACTAATTTCTCATATAAATCGATCCTGTAATTACATGTATAACGTAATGTGTTCAGCATCTAAGTAGCTCTTCATGGCCTGTTGATCACATACGTTATTGAGTTTTTTTGCAGGCTTGTACCGTGTAATTTAGACTTCTAGATTTTGCTACCCTTTTTTTTCTTTTTTTAAATCTAGTTCTTGATGCACAAGTATTTGGTTGTACACGTAGCTCAAATTTATGCGTTTCCAGTAAAATAGAATAGTATGAAGCAACATTTATTTGCTTTCCGATGTGAAATAGAAGCGTTTAAATAGGGTATACACATTTTTTTGTCCTTTTGCATTAGAAAACTGTCGGGAGTAAGTCCCACCAGACAGTAGCAAATTCCACAAAAATATAAATAAAAAGAGCGAGAAAGAGAATAATAAAAAATTAATGTGGTCGTTGAAGCTCGCAAGAAAAGAAGTCTTTATTAACTAAAAAACCTAATAATACAATGTTTCTTCACTTTAACAATTTCTCTTTATACAAAATTAAAGTACTTAATGTACGACATAAATCCGCCCACACCCTTTTATCTAATTTTCTTTTTCTCACGGGGCTGCACCAATTCTCTCTAAACCTAAGAAGAATTTTGCTGCCTTGCACAATTGACTCAATGTCAAGCATGTAATATTTTTAATATTATTTTCCAATTTGTTGTCAAACAAGAATTTTTTTCTTTTCCGTAATAGGATCTTTTATTTAATAAATTTAGGCCAAACCCAACAATCTCCATCTTAACCCAAATTCTCTAATAACTATACTCCTTAACACCCATTATTGCACCAAAGTTCCACCATTTCCAACTAATCGTAGTAGACAGAACAAAATTCAAATCCATCGAATCTAACTGATATAGATGTGTTAGACATCTAATGATACTATTTGAAACTATGAAATCCCTGACAGTTATACAGCTATCGCATGTGTTGAGAATCACTAGTATCATGATGAAATCAAACATTCGATGGTATTTTTGTGAGAGACATCAACAATGAAAGTGTTTTCGATGATGACATATAATCATCATACTCTGAAAATTTCTAGAAATACAATTGTTGGTGATGTCTGATTTCTAGAATTACGTAGAATATGATACTAGTGTATCTAAGAACTTTTGATTGAATTCTATGTCCACATATGAACAATTTTGAGTTCCTTTGTAATCTATTATCATGATTGCCAAATGATAATTTATTTTCATATATAAAGTATGTCGATGAGTTGAGATATGGTCATCCACAAGAGCAATCGCCTCAAATAATTTTGGGATATGTTGAGATCAAACGAAGTGATCATGTTTCAGGGCCTTTTAAAGGGACTTGATGAGATGTCATTCGAGGGTTGGAAAATCCATATTCTTCTTAGGCTCAACGAAGGCGCGTAGGGGAAATCCACCAATGGGCATAGGTGAGGCGAGATCGGAGTAGGAAGACCATGAGCGGTAAAGTTCTTTTCCCAAGCCTCAAAGAAAGGACTAGCCGAAGTAGAGGTACGTATGTTAGAACGAGCTATATCTATGAACTAGTAGCCTTGTTGAAATATCAAGAAGATTAAACATATTTAATAGCCAAATCGAGTTCTCTGTTTTAGATTGCTTGAAAAACTGAATATAAGGAGAACTCAAGTTAAATATCAGAGAGTACCTGAACTAGGATTTGTTTGATGTTATTTATGTTTTAAAGAATATGATATATACCCTAAGGGATGAAAAAAACACCGTAGCACATGTTTTATACAACTAGTGTTTTTACGATTAATATTGGATAAGTGAGTCAATGAATCCATACTTCTTCACTGTGTGAGACATTGATAATTATATAACCTCATATATATCATTATGATTGTTGGTTGTTTCTTGAGACTTTATTTAAGTGTTGCTACTTTAGCATGTTATTAATAATTATGATTGATTCGATTTGATGAGACATGTCTAGAAAAACAGTTGATTTAAAGTTAAATGATTGAACTAGGAAAGAAAAATTACTTTGAGCAACATTTTATATGTATTCACCAGTCGGATAATTGTGTTTATATTTAAGGTTAATAACACAATTGTGAATACAAGGTTACAATATGGAGTTCATGTATGTTCCATAAATATTGGAGGTATCGAAAATATTTGAACTAATCTTGGGAAATTAGTTTGAGGTATAGCGAGATGTGATGTTCCTTTAGTAAAGCTACCTATATCTAGAATTGGTTTCTAGTATCGTGAGCTCTAATATGTATTCGTTGGTCGCACGATCTGTTTGCTATATGAATTTTGTAAGATAAATCTTAAGAAGAATCTAACATGTGATATTCGTTGTTACATATAGTTTGGGTTAAGTCCATCATGTAAGAGTAGGAGATGTGATAAAAATCAGGTCGTGGGTTACCCATGTAGGGTGACCTAATCCGTAAGATACTAAAGTGGGTGGATGGAGTGATTTGAAGTGAATTTAAATCCATAACTTTCCTCAAATTCCACAATCTTCCCTAATAACCTCCATAATTATCCAAGACAAAAGGAGAAAAACAAAATGGCAACAATATTTTGAAAATTTGTATGAAAATTTACACCAAAATAGAAAAGTGCCTAGAACCACATTTTTTGCATTGAAATCTCACAAGATTTGGTACTTGGATTGTGGATAATAATCTACTTTCATTGTGATTGAGATTGTGACCATTAGAGTGTAAAAAATGCAAATTTTGGAGTTCGGAAATCAAGGTATTTAGCCACACAAAAATCATGAAATTCTTCTTTCTAAATAAGAATCTTTAATCGAATTTATGTTAAAGAATGTTGTAAATTTCACTGTATATGGCGAAATAGGTCATTGTTCCAAGGTAGGCAAATATTGATATAGAGGGTGAGATTGCTGTCAGTGCTACTACTATCGTTGTCCTGGATCCCACTAATTCTACCAAGAATGCCTCCATCAATCTCCATATTTCTCTTAAAGAATAAATAATGATATGGAGATCGATGGTGGCATTAATAATTTTTTTTTTTTTACTCGAAGAGGCAGTAAGCCCATAGGCTGAAATTTCCATATTTCAAGTTGTTTTTCAAATATTATTTTGTTTCGATACAATGGGTTTGGATCGGACGGTATGTTAGTGTCCACGCTTTCTAAGGTGATTCTTAAATGAGGGCCTCACAAATCCTGAACGACTCTCACCATATTGGTTACGTAAAGAAAGCAGATTCAGAACAACGGCTCTCGCCATATATTCTAAAGATACTTTTAAGGGATGGCCTAGCGAGTTTCAAACGACCATATTTCCATAACATCAAACTTTATTGATTATAAAAGCATCACAATTTTTTTTAGTGAATATCTGGCTTTAGAAAAGCTAAAACTTTATTATCACTGGCCCAACAAGGACATTCTTCAAAATGACAAAGAAAGAACAATAACTATAGTGGGGCACATGATAATATCATTTTCCAAATACGTCGTTACAATTTTACTTGTAGTATAACATCCAAAATGTCGTTCATTTTCATCTAGGACCTTAATGACAAGATAGGGAAGTTTGATGACTCAATTAGAAACTTTTCATTCTTGAGGGACTTAAAGTGAAAATATTGAAAAACATTTTTTAGGCAAGGAATGATGAACTTATCGCGGATGATAACAATAAGTGTGTTATTACTCGTGGAATGTTTGGAAACAAAGTTTTGATGCTGAATCTGTAAATTTTAAACTATGAGCTGAACGACAACAATAAAGTGAATTTTCTAGATAATATTAATTTTTATTTGGAAATGTTAAATTTGAGTTAAATGTATCTTATCTAGGCTTAGAATGAAGTGGAAATTACATTTGGGCAGTTTTTAAAGATTGTATTTCAAAAATCAGATTTAAGGTTTACTTATCCATAAATCAGGTGATAATTCAACTATTAATAATAATAATAATAATATAAAATTTATTAATCTACCCATCCCTTACCGACCTACCCCCACGTCGGCCTATACCCAAACCTTAAATTATTCCACATTTGTGAGTCTTTCACGTTGAGGATAATAACCAATGCTCACATTTATTTCACATTTTCTGTAGATTTTCTGTAGATTCTATGTTTATTCTATCTTTTGATCTATTGTGACCTCAGTTGTCAAACAATTTTCAATTAGCCAGATTCCAATAGCGGTAATCGAGAATATGATAGATCTCTGTGGCTTTTCTCTTTTGTTTGGTAATGCATGCTTGATTTTAGGAATCTAATTTAACACACACACAGAGACACACACTAAATATATCACCTAACTTTTGAAATATTAAACTTTTTTTTTCTTAAAATTGAAATATGGTATACTTAAGGTTTGATATATGTATTGTTCCCTATAATGAAATTTGGTGAAGTTTGAAACTAATTAAGATCCTTAAAAGTCATTTGGCTTAATGGTTAGCCCAATCCAAAAGTAACCATGGTGACCACATGAAAGGGTAGTTAGCACATAAAGTCGTTACTTTTACTATTATTGTTGAAAAAGTCATTACCTTTTTTTATTTTTTTGGCATTTTTACTCTTATTTTCACTATTCGTTGTGCAAAATGTCATCTTCATTCATTTTTTCAACTAAAAGTTGTGAAATGACGAATGCACTCTTCTATTTAAATAAAACAAAAAGAAAGAGAAAGAACTAATTGCAATCATAGTCCCAAATTTTTTAAAAAAGCACAAACGAATCTCAAATAAATTATTAAAAGAATAATTAGCATATAATGTTTCTACCTTTTACTATTATTGTGAAAAATGACTATACGTTTAATTTTTTGACATTTTCACATTTAATTACATATTTAATTGCCCAAATAATTAATTCTATCTATTTTAATCCAATTTTTTTTTTAATAAAAGTCATGAAATGACGAATATACCTTCATATTTAAATAAAAAAGAAAAATAAATTAAAATATTTTTAAAATTTTTAATAATTTTTTTGGAATTCATTTACACTTTATTTCTAATTTTTTAATAATTCATTTGAGATTCATTTGCACTTTTTTTTTAAAAAAAATTTGGGACTATGATTGCAATTAGTTTTTTATTTTTATTTTTTTATTTAAATAGGAGGGTATATTCGTCATTTCACAATTTTATTGTGAAATTGTATTAAAATAGATATAAATGATGGCTTGCTCAATTAAAGGTGTAATTAAAATTGAAAATGCTAAAAAAATGAAATGTATGGATTTTGTTTTTCACAATAATAGTGAAAGGTAGGGACATTATGTGCTAATTACCCATTTAATAATTTATTTAGGATTCGTTTGCACTTTTTAAAAAGTTTCGGGACTATGGTTGTAATTATTTATTTATTTCTTTTTTCTTTCTGATTTATTTAAATAGAAGAGCATATTTATCATTTTACATCTTTTAATTGAGAAAATGGAAGAAAATGACGTTTTGCTTAATGAAAGGTAAAAATACAGGTGAAAATGCTAAAAAAATGAAATGTAAAGACGTTTTCACAATAATAATGTCTTAGTTCTTAATGACCAACAAATTTGACTAGGACATGTAACCCACAAGAAAAGTCAAAAAGGATCCTATAGATAGGTGGAAAAGTAAAGAATATATGAGACCGTAATTATTATACCCAACTAGCCGTTGACCTTGATAAATCATCGAGTTATTTCAACCGATAGGTAAGTAGGTCTAATCGCTGGATCATTGCAAGGTCGGATATTAGCTAAAAAATACATGCCAATATGTTGTTTCCATTGATGCCCAAGATGGCCATTATCAATCCGCATAGTCTACCTTGAGTTACCGCAACAAAAGTTATGGAAGCTGTAAACATCTGGAAGCAGCTGGAAGTTAGTTACACTACATAGTTGGAAGTCAGTTGATTGTTAGGATAGTTATGGTGGTTAATCCACATGTCAATTTTGTATTAGTCCTCGTAATTTGTTTGTTAGCTAGCTTTATATTTATATCAAATTGTACTGATCATTTCATTTGAATAAGATCATTCGATATCCATTCTTCTTTCTTTTAATAAATTTGATGTTTCATTAGAGGGCTAATATTTGATTAATCCATGTAATATAGTTAGTGTATTTATATGAGGAAATTACATCTACACCTGAAATTGGATTTTCAATTTTACAAATCAGATCACTAGTTTAATTTTTCAAAAATCAGGTTTTTAATATCTAATTAAATACTAATTATAAATTTTCATCCCAATTAATAATTTCATCCCAAAATCAAAAGCCTAAATTCATCTCTCTCCCCGCTGTCTCTTCTCCTCCCGCCTCTGTATTCCTCTTGCCGTCCATCGCCGTCTTCTCTCTTCTCCCTCTCCGGCGACCACCGTTCTTCTCACTCTCTCACACTTCTCTCTTCGATCCAACGAAATAGCAGGCGCAGCTGCACCATGACGGCACCCTTACGCGGTCCATGGTCTGAGGTGGGTCGGATCTGTTGTTTTTTTGAGTGGTCAACCAGTTTTGATATAAGAATAGTGTATTAGAGGCGGAGATAGGAGTTTTCCACGGTGGATTTGGGCAGTTGGGGGAGGTCTCCTTCTTTGTATCGCGATCTGGTACGTCGCAGATCTG
>CAIGRB010010340.1:4833-54893 GCA_903798255.1 Fraxinus quadrangulata
AGAGAGAGAGAGAGAGAGAGAGAGAGTTTTGCCAATAAAACTAAAAAATTAATTATAGATAAACCCCCTACATCCAGTGCTGTCCAGTAAAAAGACGAGGAAAGATACAAATTTTTCTCGCCATCTCCACCTCCACCATTCCA
Source organism: Fraxinus quadrangulata (assembly GCA_903798255.1). Classification (NCBI taxonomy): domain Eukaryota; kingdom Viridiplantae; phylum Streptophyta; class Magnoliopsida; order Lamiales; family Oleaceae; genus Fraxinus; species Fraxinus quadrangulata. The sequence continues at coordinate 4,977 of CAIGRB010010340.1, forward strand.
AATCCCATTGAATGTGCAACTGTCATTTTTGCATGGTGCATTGATTTTAAGAGCCTTCCTAGTTAACATCCGACATCTTCTCATATCTGTACCCTATGTTGCTCGGACTCGGGTACGGGTATGTATCTAAGTGTCAGATCCATTATTCTCTAAAATATAGGATAAGAAGATATGGCTAAAAAGGGTCCAAATTTTGGACACGAGTACGTGGGTACGTCTTTCAATCTTCAATTTTTTTTATTAACCCAAGATGTCATTTTAAATATACCAAAATCAGTCATTCACAAAGAAGGAAATGAGTATTGAATAAGGGGTTAAAACGAATAAAATGGAATTCTGGAGTTTAGTTTTCAATTATGGAAAGTTAATTGCTAAATATTATATAAAATAGAAAATGAGTGATTTGATTACAATTTAAACTTAATGGAATACAAAGTTGCACTATACGGAACCATTTTCATTTCATAAAAGAAAACCCGAAACCATTGATACAGAGAGGAAAGAAGGGAAAAAAGAAGAAAAGGCAAAGAAAAAAGATAGAAGAAAAAGAAGGGAAATCTTGTGATGTCGCCGAATAAGAAAAGGGGAAGGAAAAAAAAAATGCAGAAACGGCGAAGTGTCCGGTTAAAATTTGGAGGATCCGATACATATTCCATACCCATACCCATGTCGTGTCGTGTCCGGCACAGGTACTTCGTCCATTTTGAAGAGTCCGAGCATCAATGTTTGTACCATTTGGAGGAGCTAATACTTTATAAACAACTCCTCCATATGTGTAGGTACCTTAAAAGAACAACATTTTATCGTCGTTTTCTACGATTTTTGTTTTTAAAATATGTAAACAAAAAGAGCACGGATGGAGATTTGGAATAGACATCATATCCCTCCAAAATGCATGGATTCGTTGAGTTTCAAGAGGCCTTAAAAATCTCAGCTCGAGCTGCCTTGCTTACAGAAAATATATATACACATTATTATCACAGAATGGCTTTGGAATCATTAAATCCTATTCTCAAGAAGCTTTATAGAACCATGAGAGAGACCTGTGAACATAGAGGTTGTAATTTGTTCCCTTGAGATTCTTTTGCAACAGGTAAGTTTCATTTGTTGCTACCTGGGGAGCCTTTGCTGCATTTTCATCCGAGATTGCATATGCCATTTGTACAGATGCCCCTCCAAGATCAATTGTAGCTACTGTTTCAGCATAACGTTTTCCCAGGGTATTTAATAATTAGTTTATGGTCACCTGCATATCAACAATGCAAAGATCAGATGAATTTTAGAATGAATGAAGTCATTAATTATATGTAATTCAGCCATTTTCAGGTGAAAATATATAACTCAACTTACCCACATATAAGTTCCTTCCTGGACTGTCAAGAATGGACACCCAGTCATGCTTGTATTTCAGGTTGTTTTCAAGGCCAAAAGGTCTGAGTTCGTATTCTTTCCTGTCTTAGTACTGGAGCTGGCATTTAGCATTTTTGGGGTGGCTCATAAGGTATGCAGGAAAGTCCTGCTTAGAAGCTCACTTGAAAGCTCCCCAAACATGCTCATTATTTCATCTTGTTGCTGTTGGGTCTACCTAATTGTGGATCTAAAACATTTGTTTGATTCTTTGAATTGGGGATGTTTCATTTTTGATTTAAAAGTATAGTGGACAACAGCCCTCTGTTTTATTTGGATCTAATCATACATGATTCTTTGAATTGGAGGAGAGTATTTCATTTCTGAATTTAAAAGTATTGTGAACAAAATCCTGCTCTTTTGTTTGGATCTAAAAATATTTGTCTGATTCTTTAAATTGGAGAAGCATGGTATACACTGTCAGGTGTGGATTACTATATTCTAGAACTGACTGAATTTCTCACCTTATCAGCTGGGATATAGTTGCACTTAATAAATTGCTCCATGTCACCTTTTAATGCTTGAAACTAAATTTACTTCCGTTCAAAGGATGAGTAAAGTTATTATGTCAATTAACAAAGTATTTCTTTTTTAATTTAAAAGTATCGTGGACAGCTGTTTGTTGTTTTTGTTCATGTATTAATGCTTCTCTGTTTCTTTATTAGGTACACAGAAAATTGAGTGATGCATAATCCCATTGCTATCAGTTTACATGAATGGTTTTAGTTGAAAGCTTGGCTGAACAATTAATCCTATATATAGTTGTGCAATCCTATATGTAAAAGGAAAAGGAAAAATATTGTCCTATTACTAACATTAATTCCTAGATGGACTAGAATAAGATAGATAGAATACTACATAAAATATATATATGTTCTAACTCTCCCCTTTAGCTTGGTGCATATTACACATGCCCAAATTGGATAGTGACATAGAATAGCCTACTATTTGGAAATCTTTGTCAAATTCTAATTACAAAATAGATCTCCTTCACGTAGTAAAGACCTCACCTCTATTTGCCATTGTCAATCTTCATCTTTGGTAGATTGTCCTCCATGAGGGAATGCTTGAAATATATGAGAAGTTGAAGGCAGAGAGGCATTAACAATGGCCGACCTGAGCAAATTTCTTCTTTTTAGTTTGCTTAAGTTTGAACCACTCCAAATGACCATGCACTTTCCAGCAAACGTGAAGTGCCGTGACAAAGGGAGCATCCCTGATAGAAGGGGTTGAAGTAGCTGTCCATGGACAGCTAAAGCTGAAGCCTTAGATTGAACCCGATGAAAGAGCGTAATAATTTAACAGTAAACAAGAAAGAAGGGGGATCCAAGAACAAGAAGAAGAAGAATCAGGGTAAGAGGAAAATCACTTTTGTCATATATATTGGCTAAATAGCACAAAACCCCCTTACTTATTGCCCTTTCTGTCGAAAACCCCCTAACCTTTTGGAAATAACACAAAACGTCCATGTTTCAAACCTTTCTTGTGGAACATCCCCTATCGTCACAATCCACCTGTCCTGTTGTTAGACTCCCATAAATAGGAGAAAAATGGGAAAACAAAAAAGAAAGGACAAAACCCCTCATCTATTAGATAGGCTGTGCAAAACCCCCATCACCTATTGAAATTAACGAAAAGGATCCTTGCTGTCTATTTTCGCTTGAAAATGACGAATATACCCTCTTATTTAAATAAAACAAAAAGAAAAGAAGGAAAAAATATAAAAAATAAAACTAATTTCAACTATAGTCCCAAAATTTTTCAAATAAATGCAAACATGTCCCAAATAAATAATTAAAAAAATGAAATAAAAAATAAAAAAAATCTCCAAATAACCAAAAAAAATCCCGCCCTACCCCATACATTATCTTCTTCCGTAACAAAAAACAAAAAATAAATCACTATTCTTCCCCAATTCCATCCCCAATCCTATTCAAATTCTTCATTCCCTCTCCCAAGGATAAAGAAGAAGTTTTTTCTTTGAACGGTCATGGCTGACAATGGTGAACAATGTTTTTCTCCTGCTGACGAGGGCTAATCTCGAACTAAAGGCGTCCAATTAATTGTGAGTGATTTTTAGCTTCCTCTATTTCATGCCGTTTTACTACAATTATTCATCCACTTGCTTGAGTTTAGTAACACTCGTGTAGCACATATTTTAGGGCACTATTTTGAATTTTTTATTTGGAGATTTTTTTATTTTTTATTTACTTATTTGGGGACTTGCATTTATTTGAAAAAAAATTGGTACTATAGTTGAAATTAATTTTTCTTTTTTTTTCTTTTTGTTCTATTTAAATAAGGGGGTGTATTCATCATTTTCAATCTTTTTATTGAGAAAATAGATAGCATGGACCATTTTCGCTAATTTCAATAGGAGAGGGAAGCTTTGCCCAACATGACTAATGGGTGGAGAGGGGTTTTGCCCTTTCTTTTTTCCCATTTTCCCCTATTTATTGGGATTTAACAGACAGAATGTGAGGGCAGGGGGCTATTCCATAAGAAAGATTTGAAATATGGACGTTTTGTGCTATTTCCAAAAGGTGGGGTTTTCGATAGCAAGGGCAATAGCTAAGGGTTTTGTGTTGTTTAGCCATATATATTCAAAGGTGAATATTACCACGAATAAGCTCTCTATAGATTAACTAATTTAAAAGCAAAATAACTGCTAGACTAGAACTTTATCAAAATATTAAAACTAATCTAATCGTCTATATATTCATAATTCAAATTAAACCATATTTTAAAATTCTATATAACCTTTATCTCTATCTCATCATTTCTCCTTCCGGCTAAGAAAACTCAACTCTAACAAGGTAGATTGGAACTTCATACTCCAAGGGAGTCAATCTTTTCTCTTGACCAAATGCTCACTAAAGGTGAACTCATATTAAGGAGGGCAGTCTTTCTTATGAATTAAGTATCTAAACTTATTAATGGACAATTACTGATTCTGCAAATCATCCATAAGAATATAATATGAATAAGGGGGATGATTTCTCCTTTTACTCCAAAAAGTAAAATTTATGCAACTTTTCTTCAAAAGTTACGATTAGTTGCCCATATTGAGGAGCACAAGGGACTAGAGCTGTAGATTGGTTTGTAGAAAAAAATGATTTGCAACATTGGAGGGCCCCTATAAGGAAACAATTATTCTATATTGAAAATATAACTTTCATTCAAATATATGATGGCGAGTCAAAATTATTATCTTTATGTGCATGATCTAAAATTCTTTTCTTTACATGTTTAGAAAATCAATTCAAAGAGAGACATAATAATCACCATTAGAGTCTCCTATATAGCACAACAAAAGTTAAAAATTTCACAGTTAAAAATAATTTTATTTATTTATTTATTTTAATCTAAGCATGAAATTTAGGAATATTGACAACAAAGGGAGGAGCTAACACAATGTATTGGTAATTAGTAGAAAACTCCGAATATCTAAGAGAAAGTTTGCGAATGAATAATTGCCTTGGATAAAAATGAGGCCATTTGGGGAATATCACTCATTTGAAGTAACACAGACAAAATCAATGTGAAATGCAAAAGAGTAGGTGATATCAATTTAGCATAAGGTCAAGGACACATGGAATGTTTGACTTCAATTGCAATGCTATAGGCAATTCTCCAACTATATCGGTGTTAAGTGTATCGGATATATGTGTGATCGCATAGGAGACACAATAAACTAATCAGAATTCTAAGGAGAAAATCGGTTTATCTAGGCTGGTTACAACTGTACTATAATTATCGAAACAAACCTCTAAATACTTTATAGATGATTGACAAATAAGGTTTGATTGTGTCAGCACATTTCTAAAAAAATCCTTCCACCACATTGATTGCAACATGTAAAACAATTGCTTTTCTTTTTGATGCTATATAAAAGAAAAATGATTAAGTCCAGAGATATATTATCACTTTTTCCAATATAATGGTCATAATGGTTTATGTGGATGTGACTATATTCCTTAGATGAGTTTTCCTTGGGGCTAAAAGAAAATTTATGAACATGTCAATCATATGCCTACAGTCTAGATCCAACATGATGATGCAGTACCTTACATTAGCCATAGTCTTGAGTACACTTCTTTAGCATACAAGTTGGTGGATTGTCAATGAGAGATGCAAATGATGATATAATTAATGAAAAGATATCTTGCATTGTCTCATCACTATAAGAGATATTGATGCCTTAATACGAAATATTTCATTAAAACAAGAAGTGACTGTCACTTTGTATACCAACATATGAATGTTTTAATAGCTCATTGGAGACCAATGCTTTGACACCAAATTGATGCGGGAGCATAATATTGTGACCGACAACGGATGGGCACAATTAGATTTAGGGTTGTATCGTAGGGGAGAAGAGGGGGTTGTGGTCGTGGTCAAGTTAGGTTATGTGGATTTTTTGGATTGGGTTTGGTTTTGGGTTTGGACCAGATATGTGTATTGGGTCGGATTTATTGGGTTAATGGCTATAGTTATGTGTATATGGGATAGGGTTAATGGTATATTTGATTGTAATATGAATAACAGCTTCGGGACATAGTAATTAGAATTTTTTTTCATGGAGCAGAGCTAATGTATCTACAAAAATAGCAAACAAGCTACGTGTTAAGACTTTTTCTTCGAACTTTTCACCAACTAAAGAGGAAAATGATTTGTGCCCTTGACTGCTAGCTAATTTTTCTGACCCTTGAATTTGTGTTTTGTTTAGGAGTATGTAGGCTACTTGAGGTGAAGGGATTGTATTTTTGAAAACAAATTTTGATTGGCCAAAGGAAAATAATTTGCTTTGATACCAAATTGACGAGGGAGCATAGTAATTTGGCAATGAACAAGAAATGGGATTCAAGAAGAAGAAGAATTAGGGTAAGAGGAAAATCAATATATCATACTCCCTCCATCCCATAAAGATAATCTTATTTCTATTCTCACACAGATTAAGAAAATGTAATTAATATAGTCGGAACAGTAAATTTTACTTACATTTTTCTAATATACCCCTACATTGAGTTTAAATAGGGATAGTTCATGTTTGTTAATAACAAGGCACATTACATAAGAGTATATTAGAAAATTAAGAAATCAATTACTCTCTAAACAAGGAAATTGACGTTTAATTGCGAAATTGGTCCATCTTAAATATTGTTGGTATTGTTGTTCTCTTGCCGTCATTGGTCGCAGAACATTTGATTTAACTGCACTTTGTATAGATGTAGCAATGGATTGAACTGTGTCTTTCAATGATATACCAAATTTATTAGAAATAAGGTTTAACTTGTTGCTGCTGTTCTTTTATCATCGTTGTTATTCTTTATGTGCGCGTAACTGGGCTGGTTCTTTGTTGGGTCTTCTGGTTAGCTAAGTTCCATTTTAATTCTAAAATTGAGGTTTGTAGCTTTATAACAGTTTTAAACAGTTGATCTTATTGTTTTCGAACTGTGTATTTCTCATCTTTCATTTTATAATTCGAGACTGTTCTGACCAATAACTATGTAACATGCCATGACTTCTCTTCACCGTGCAAATGGTCAGATATATAAGCCTAACAGTATATACGGGATTAGAATTTCTCAGGTATTTGTACACTGCATAATTTTTTTTCTACAGCTGACAAACATGTAGGCAATACATATCTCAACGATACAACATCAATTGGAAAAAAACACTGTCAACACACAGTCCAATTATGATTGTTGCTGGTATTTCTCCAACACCTCCATGTTGAAGTGACTTCATTGCTTCTTTCACTTGGGGCTGAAAGCCTGTAACACCATTAGCAAATTAGTATAAGCAACTTGCTCATAGTTTATATGAAATGCGTATTTGCTGTGTACGACTAACACGTCTAAAATGTACATCTCTCTCTTAATATCAGGTGTAGCTAAAGTTTAAGCCTGAAGTTACACTTACTGCAAAAATGGTGGCATGGCCTGGATCGGAAAGGTGAGCAAAGAGGTTATCAATAGGTCCTGTTCCAGTATAAATGTGTTGGAACCATGCTCCCATCACGGCCAACATGGCCAACCTTCCATTCTTGATCTCCTTTGTCCTCAACTCCTTTAGTTTTTCAGGAGATCCAGATCCCCATCCAAGTGGGTCGAACCACAGGCCACCAGGGTAGCCAACATCAGTTCCCGTAAGCTTGTTGTTGGGGAAGATGGGGTCAGTGTTCACGCACCCAGGTTTGATGATGTCTGCCCATCGTCTTCCCTCGGCCCAACCAATGAAAATCAATTCAACGATGAAGAGTGTTGTGGTATCAGTGAAGTATTCTTGTTCGCCAGCAGTGTACCATGAAGGAGTGTTTAGGATGCCAATCTTTGTCAGGAACTCGGGGATGAAAATACCTGCAGCACCTAACATGGCCCATCGGCAGTGTACAATCTCTGCTTGCTGGTTCCATTTCAAGCTCTCGGGATCGGATGCTGTAAGAAATTTACATCAATTATTCGTTTGTTTGAAGGCCTTTAGAACTCTTTGTTACTTTCTTTCAGATCAAGTGATCCTTGCAATAATAAAACAAAAGATTGCTCTACATTATTCTACTATTCAAAGAAGTTCTTTTCGACATGAATATTTGCATAGGAGATCATGAAAGCGAACATATGTTTGGCTTGAAGCCTTACCTAGGCCAAGAGGATCGAAGCCAAAGTCTCCAGGGAGACTGCACGATAGAAATTCAGTTAGATATTAAGAAATCTGAGATGTATTATACTATATTAGAAGAAAAACACAATTCAATTATGGCATGTTTGATAGGAGGATTGGATAATAATGGGACAGAGCATACTAAATGTGCACTTAGGATGTTGGATTGTCTCTATACCTGCCATCGAGCCACGGTGGAGGGGTGCTTCCGGGGAACCACAATGGTCTGTCAGGATCAGCTGCAGCACAGACAGTAACTGATCGCACTCCTGTCGATGTAGCATTCTTGCTTACTCTCAATTTTTTCCCCGATAAGAACGAAGCCTTTGTCGCTCTGGTTGATGAGAGAGCAACGGCTGCAATGGTCGATGAAGCACAGGCACAGGCTGCCATGTCGACTGATTTTTTGTGGAATGCGTGTGTGAGAAGTGTAGAAATGAGAATCAGAATTAATGTAATAAAGGGGGCTTATCTTCAAGGATTGGAGTGTGGATATGTGATTGGCTGATTGAGTTGCCATGTGGATTACAGAATCTGATATATTGTTCTCTACCTTCAGTTTCTTGATTTTGCCTTAGAATAATCTGAATCTGGTGGTTCACATTCTTTAGTCCAAATGATACTTGTATGAGAATAGGTGGGTGTATTTTGATAGGCAATTTTGCTTTTATTTAGGGTTATAAATGGAATTTCTGAAGTTTTATGTTGGTTTTTTTAGTTCACATCATGATATGTACGATGTAATTTGTTTCACCAGAAAAAGAAGAATTGTATAGGACTTACTTAGGTTTTACATATACAGTAGAACCTTAGTGTTTGGTTTATCTTTTTTATTTAATAATGAAAATTAACTTATTTTTTTAATACTTTTACATTAAAATTTATTTATTTATCAAATTAATGTTGACATTCGTAACAATCACACTAGAACTCTTCACCTTTTATGGGTTAATATCATTCCAATTTTGAAACATCAAGTCTTTGTTTGTGTTTCAGTTTTTGGATTAATTAGTTTTGTAATAGTATTTTTTGGAGAATGTATAATTAAAAAGTAGGAAAAATCATGAATTTATATGTAAAATTATTTTATTTAGAGAATATATGATTGTAAATAAGTTTTGTAACGTTATCTTGCACCACTGGTGTTACAACACCAGTTTAGGTGGCGCTAAGTAATAAATTCAATGGAATATAAAATTGAATTATTCATTTAATTATATCTATCCTTTAATGTCATATTAGTAAATAGCGTTACTCTTTGGAAAATGGGACTCAAACAAAGGCTACATTTCATAACACATATTCTGAGTGGATTTAAATGAGTTCCTAATCGAAAAGGGAAATCTTGATAATTAACATTATGTTTTCAAGAATTAATCGGGCCCAATTGAAGAACTTAGATATGGGCCCTAATATGAGGGAACTGGGTCGTAGTTCTAGGCGTTGTGGGCTTGCATTTTTAAACTTGATATTGGGCTTGAATTGATATTGGGGCCCAATTTTGGTTGAGTTGCATTAATTTTCCCATTTCAATAAAGTTTTGTTCCTTCACTACAAAAACATAGTATCAAAGGATTACCATATGTAACACAAATTTCTGACATCGATTCCTTCAAGTCGAATCTCTCGGTGTCCAAAAATAAAAAGAATAGTATTTCAATTTTACCTTCAAAAGTCAACGATTCCTTCAATTTTACTTTCGTGAAAGAAAAAAAATAAAAAATGATGGACCACGTTATGATTAGCTAAGTTGACCAAGCCAATATAACAAGGAAGTGCAGCCTTTGGGGAGAAGGTTGGTTGGAGGTGGGATGGGATGGGTGGGTGGGTGGAGACACGGTAAAATTATTTGGTAAAAAAATAAAAATAGAACTTTTAAGCTAAAAATCCTGTTTATTAGCTATCAAACTGCTCCTTTAATATTATATACTAAACATGTATAGTGTGACTTATTCGTAAATAAAATATAAAATTTAAAGCGACTTTCTTTGGTGAGAGTCGATAAAGGAAAAATGATTAGATCAATAGCCCACATAGCATTTGGTCTTATCCTCATTCATTATGGCCTCCTCATTGATTCCAAAGGTTATTCAACTTGGACACTTGGTCTTGTGAGTTGTGTGACCTTTTGAAATCTCATTCTACTTGGAAGACTTTGCTCTCACAATTTAGAGAATTGATGATTTAATTACTTGATAACGTGTCGTGTGTAAAAGAAGAAAGAATATGTTAAAATATTAGAGTTCATCTTATTTGTGTTTTAGTGTTCAATTTTTACTTCATTTTAAGTTTCTGTTTTCTGTTTTGAGTGCATGTTTTAAAATTGCTAAAAATGCGTTTGGTATGTTATTTAAAAAAATATATTTCTCAAAATTGGAAATTAGAAAACACGTTGGTTTGAAGTTTGGAAAAATTGTTTTATGACACTTTATTCTATAAAATTTAATTATTGAGCAAAAATAGAACAATTTTATATTAATATATTATCAGCTAATATATGTATTTTAAAGTTGGTAAATCATACGATATTTTTTTCGCTACAAAATTAAAATAAAAAATAATAGAGTTCAAAAAATATAGGAAATAAAAATTAATAACGTGGACTGATAATATTTTTATCTGTGTTCATTTAAATATTTTTTATGTAGACAATCATTAAGGGTTTGAATTTTTTTTTTAAATATCATTTTATTTTTTCAGAATTTTTTTTAGAATTTTAGATTTATTTTTTCAAGATTTTTATTTTTTTTAAATTCAAAATTTCATTTGTTAGAATTTTATATTTGAAAATTTATTTAAAAGCTTGTTTTCTATATTTTGAATGTTTTCAGAATTTCCACCGAAAACTCTAAAAACGTCAAAAATGCATTTTTGGTTTAATGTTATAAGTTCAACCTCGTTTTGGAAAATATGTTTTCAGACTAAACATATTTCAATCTTTTGCAAAATTGAAAACGGATCCTTATCCTCTAATGTAATTGCGAAAAGATTTGATTGCACTGGATATTTCAGCAAATGTAATGATAGATCAAGAATTAAAAGTTAGGATGGAGACTTGAGAAGGAACATGTAATGATTTTGACTTGCGAATAATAAAATTTGAAATAGATTCTTCAACTATGCAAATGATAATTAGCATTATTTCAATCAAAATCGGCAATTGAGCACTTGAAATTGCCTCTCATTTTGGCTCAAAACCTCATCTCAACTCTGAGCAACATTAATTACTAAGCACTCGAAAATGGGAACAATTTTTCTCCATGTCAAATGTAGTTACAAAGCACTAATATATGATGTTAAACGACCTTAACTTAAACTAATCAAAACCAAATATATAGTCATGTTCAATATTGTTTACTAAGTCTCTATTTGTACCGATTCTTTAAAACTTATTTTTTTTTTTCTAAACTCATATACAACTGCACATTTTCTTAATAAAATAATTTTACTCGTAAATCCATAAATTTTTCTACATTTAATTACACATACTTGAAAAAAAATCATTTTCTACAAACGTTTGTTTTCCCTCTTATGCGTGTTCTTGCTATGAATTACAACTAGTTTGATATTGTCTGATGTGGCAAAATCGACATCATTGATTGTTTTAAGTATTGTTGAAATCAATTACAAAATCGTGTGCTACACCATGATATGTAAACAAAGTTGTCGATCAAAATGTAAGTGTAACAAAAATGTTGATCTATTAGCATCGCGATCATGCATTCGGTACTACGCCGTTGCTCTCGTTCTCCCGTCTCCTACTATATTTTAATATACTTGATTAAAATTTTCGCATCGGGTCCCGCTCAAGATGAGAGAAGCATATCGATTTCTATAATTTCTACAACTCCTTGTCTCTTTCATCTTTATATGGTTGCTGGGTCAACAAGCGAAGGCGCAGTCTTTTAACATAATTGAGTTGTGTGGAAAATAAAGGCGCAACTATTTATTATTTTTGTTCTGAAAGTACAAGATAATGTTGCATACGATGATTCTAGTCATCCATCAAACTCCATTATTGAAATTTCAGAAGAAAAAAGAAAAATTGATTATTATGTCTGGTGATCCATTTGTTGGTCCCATAAGCATATGATATTGTTTATTTGCTTGTGTTCATCTAAGCAGCTTATAATCAGTTATGGGTTTTCACATGCAAGTGTAGATGGAATTCCCAATGATTTTAATCACTAGTCTTTGTGTGCAAGCAATGTCGAGAATTTTGTACATTGAGATTATTTTCTATTAAGAAAGAAGATATCGAGATATCATATGTTATTCAACATACGATTTTTCAAAATTGTAGTATTAGACGTAAGGTAGGGATGCAAATTGTATTGAATTTTGCACGTTAGATTGGAGACGCTGTGATAAAATTAATAAATTCGATTGAAAAATATTGTTTTATCGATCACTAATTTATTGTCCCAATAGCATGTCTGAGTTCGATTAATTTCAATGGCCAAACTCAACCCATATTATGATTAAAAAAAAATCATAATTTACGACTTGGTTTACATTTTCTTATGGTTAGAGTTCGTCGGGCAAGGATTTTGCTTCCACTTCTGTAGAAGAGCTTCATAATTAAGCTATCTTATGTTAGATTTCTTTAAAAACTTTTCTGATCGGATAAACACTTTTCAAAAAATTATCTAAACAAATTCAAAAGCAGCTTATTAGTGTCAAAAATAGTTTTTAAATTTTCAAAAGAATTACAAAACGGGCCCCTGGACTTCTACAAAGTAAAAGGCATCGCATAGCACACACCCTAATGTGTAGATTAAATCAGTAATTACAATTTGTGGGAGAAAAGCTAAAGGGGTGTTCTATTTGTTGTTTTAAGTTTTAAGAGAATCTTTAATGGTGGTGTAAATTGGATATAAATTAGTATCATCAAAATCACATTTTCAAATTTTTTTACTTCGTGATGAATTTAAATCTAAATTTTGCTCCAACTGAAAGATTTAAATTCATAGTTTGCCTATTGTGAATGTAATAAAATTAATAAAAAAAATGTAAATTTATATAATTTTTTATATTTTCTATCGAAAAATGCAATTTACATTTCTCCATTAAAGAGGTTTCCAGCTTCTTTGGAGATCTAAATTTCTATTTTACACCATCATTGGGGATGTTCTCAAAAACTTGTTTGGTCTTATATCTTTGAAAATACAATTTGGAAATAATGTTAAACTTATAGCATAAAACTCAAAAACATATTTTTTTTATGCCTTCCATTTCTAGTGAAAATACAAAAAAATTCAAAACGTGGGAAATAAGCATTTAAATAAAAATTTATTCAAACAAAAATTCTAAAAAATTTTGAAAATAAATATGATAAAATAAAATTAAAAAAAATCCAGAAAAGTTAATTTAAAAAAATTAAAAAACTAAATATAGTTCTCGCTCTTATTGGTTATTTAAATAAAATAATAATTGAATTGATTTTTTGCCCTATATTTTGCTAGCTTCATTATTATTTATTTGTATTTTACTTTTGTAGCGGAGAAAAGAATATCGTAAGATCACCAACTTTAAGATGTATATATTATTTGATAATATATTAACATAAAATCATTTTATTTTCTTAAATAATCAAATCCATGGAATAAAATGTTATTAAAATATTTTTTTTTTTCAAAATTCCAAAGCAATAGTTTTCTTGTTGTGAAAAATAATTATTCAAAATGACATATCAAACTTGTTTTAAGGATAATGAGCACATAACATCCTTACCTTTCATTTTTTGACATTTTCACCTTTATTTCCACATTTCATTGCTCAAAAGATCATTTTCATCAATTTTCTCAATTAAAAACTATGAAATGACAAATGTACCATTCTATAATAATAATAATAATAAAATGAAAATAACTAATTGAAACCATAGTCTCAATTTTTTTTTAAAAAAAAGTGCAAACGAATCCCAAATAAATTATTAAAAATGTAATTAATATATAATATTCATACATTTCACTATTATTGTGAAAAATATTCATATCTTTCATTTTCTGACATTTTCATTCTTAATTATACATTTAATTGCAGAAACTATACTTTCTATCCATTTTCATTCATTTTCTCAATAAAAATCGTGAAACGACGAATACAACTCCTCTTTAAACATATATATTTAAAAAATATTTTTTTTGAATTTCTAATTTTCTAATAATTTATTTGGGACTCGTTTGCACTTTTTTTAAAAAAAAAAATAATTTCTAATTTTTTAAATAATTTATTTGGACTCATTTGCACTTCTTAAAAACTTTGAAAATTATGATTGCAATTAATTCTCTATTTTTATTTTTACTTTTGATATTTAAATAAGAGGGTACATTCGTCATTTCACAACTTTTTATTGAGAAATTGGATAAAACTTGATAGAAATGATGGTTTGCACAATCAAAAGTGTAATTAAGGGTGAAAATGCAAAAAAAAAAAAAAAAAGTATTAATGTTTTTCACAATAATAGTAAAATTTTGTGCTAATTAAACTTTACTAATTATTTGAGACTCGTTTGCATTTTTTTGAAGTACTATGGTTGCAATTATTTCTTTTTTTTTTTTTTAAATTTAAATAGAATGGTATATTAGTCAGTTAACAACTTTTAATTTAGAAAATGGACGAAAATGACCTTTTGCGCAATAAAAGTGAAAATAATGATAAAAATACCAAAAAAATGAAAAATAGGGATCTTTTTCACAATAATAATGAAAGGTAAGAACATTAGAACATAAAACTGAGAATGGATTTAAAATTCAAAACTAAAAAGTGATATGTAAATCAAAGGGGCCCTAAGTGATATAATAGATGGATATACAATTTCTTGGAGGTTTTTATTTTTTTTCCTTTACTTTTCTTAGAGTTGATGGAATGAATGAATGAATGAATCACAATTTATTTGGTCAACACAAAAACTAGATCTAAATATGGAATAGAGAGAACTGAAATTTAGAGGACATCATGGAAATAATCATTAATTTATGTTAACATCACATTATCATAAGCACGACTAAAACAAAGACTTTTTATTTTTTACATTTTTGATTTTCTAACCTAGATGGATCGAATTGACTACTAAATTTATTTAGTGAAAACTAGTATCAATCGAGAAATATAAAAGAAATTAAAATGGCATAGCTATAATTGTTAATTAGAGTTAGATAGATTCCGACCTACCTAACATCATATTATCATAAGAAAAAAAAAATGCTTTATTTTTCTAATGTTTTTCTAGAATAAATGAATCACATTGACCACAAATTTATTACGTCAAAGAAAAATATAAGAGTTAAATGAGGGAAAAGGGAATTAAAAAATAATCTTTAACTAGAATTTGATATCCATGTAACACCATATATCATAAATACAAGAATTCTCTCTTCTGATAGGTTCAAAAGGCCACAAATTTATTAGGTCAACAAGAAAACTAAATTTACTCGAGAGAGCAGGGTAAATTAAATATACAAAAAGACGTCATAGAAACAACCGTTTATTAACGTCGGATATCGTCATAACAATATTTTATCATTAACGCAAGAAAAATATAGAAAATGAGTGTTCGCTTTTATTTTTCATTTTTCTAGATGAGATGCATGGAATTGACCATAAATATAAGATCAACAAAATTAAAATCAATTGAGGAAAAAGAGAGAATTAAGTTAGATAAGATATAACACTAGATTATATATTTTCTTCCATTTTACTTTTGAAGATGGATCAAATTGATCACAAGTCTATCAAGTTAGCGAAAGAACTACAATTAATCGAGGCAAAAGAGGGAATTTAAAATTAAAGACATCGTAAAAAAAGAAGTAATAATTATGGTTATATCCATAACATTCTATTATCACGAGCACAAGAAAAGCACATAGTATGTACTCTTTTGTTTATTTATTCGATCAACACGAAAAGTAGAATATTTTTATTTTTATTGAAAGTAAAAAGAAAAATAGAATTAGTCAAGGAGAAAAAACGAATGAAAAATTTAGAAGACATCATAAAAACAGTATTAAAAACTCGTTTGATAAGACTTTTGAAAAATAAAAAATTGCTCATGATAATAAGGAAGTTGCTTTTGAACCTATATTAGAATTTTCTAAAAATGTTTTCTTCTGATCAGATCAACTTTGAGAGGAAGCTAGAATAAATTAATCTTCTCAAAAAAAAAAAAAAACTCTTTTACAAGAAGTAAATATCCTACCAATCGGACCCTAACAGAATTAGAGTATCATAAGCGCAAACGCATAAAAATACTTCTTTTTCTTTTTTTTCCCCTTGTTTTTTCTTCGTTTTTTTAGATTAGATTAATCAAAATGATCACAAAGAACTAGAATTACTCAGATAAAAGGAGAGAGAGAGAGAGAGAGAGAGAGAGAGAAAAATTTTTAAAAAAATCACCGAAGTTATCATTAATAAATTTTATACCGCCACGACATCACATGATATCAGAAGCACAAGAAAAACAAAGAAAATGATGCTTCATGCTTCATTTCCTTTTTTTTTTTCTAAGAGTAGATGGATCAAATCGACCATAAATTTATTTAGATGATGAAGAAATTAGAAATAAACAAGGTAAAAGATACAATTTAAAATTGATAATACATCATGCATTAATCTTTAATTTCCATTAGTTACCGACATAACATCAGAGTATTTGTCCTAAACACATCAATTGATTGCAACATTTGGGCACTTTCAACTTTAAAAAACATATTTGGTCTTTAATTTGGACGGCACCAATCATTATGTTATTTTTGTTTCATCTATGGTGGACCTTATCATTAATTAAAATTATTTATCTTAATCCACATTAGTCATTATAATTAATTAATATTACATAATTGCATTTATATGTCAAGATAATTTTTAAGCAAGAAAAGTCGACAACAAACTCCCTTTTTTTTTAAAGGTTGCATGCCTATGTTAAATAAAGAATTTAAACTGGTCCTAATAAAAAAGTGATCAACACGCTATTATCTAGAAGGTGTTTGTATCGAGCAATGACTTGTTAGTCGAATCAATAATTTCATCGATCTAGTAACTCAATGATCCGATGCTTCGAACGTGTCAATGAACGAGTTGAGTCTGTATGATTTTTATAAATCCTAATAATTTTTATTTATAGTAATGATAATTTTTATACGTGGGCCTGGCCAAACCAAAGCTCTATCACCATGTAAGCTAGTTATCTTCAAGCCCAAACTCAACCAGCCTAAACCCGCCTTACATTCCAAAATCATTTATCTCGAGAATGCGATGACTTTTGATTTTAGTTTTGTTTTCTAAAAAAATAGTTTCCTTGAGAAAATACCTTAATTTTTGTATAAAAACTAATTTCTAAAAGAACTTTCTATTCGAAAGTTTTTTAGAGAAAATCATATCGAACTAGTTTCTTCTAAAATATCTTCTAATTTACAAGAGACACTTTTATAAACTTAGTCAAACGAATTAAAATAAAACATTTGAATCTCAAAAGTTCATTTTGATTTCTCAAAAGCCACGCGAATCAGGCCTAAATATTCAAAAAAAAAATTCAAATCAAAATTTGTTACAATAATCGTGAAAAAATATGACAACTACAAAGGCCAGTGTCCAAAAGCTCCTTAGTTTAATTACAGATTAAGGTTAATTAATTAATTTAAATTATCAGAAGATTAAGGAACAAAAGAATGTTAAAATAGGTGAAGAATCACGCAACGTCTGATAATCCAGCAAGAGTTAGTCAGATTCTACACGACGCTCGATGTGCGATTAGGGCCCTTAAGTAAGGAGTTGCTAAATACGTTAAGCAACTGCATCTTCTCAATGACCTCATTTATGGTTCGTTACGTTAAATCCTCACTAATCCCGATTAATTCTTTAATTAATTGAATAATTTTTTAGCCAGTTAAGATTTCAATCTAACCTTCTAAATTATATTTTAACGGGTTAAACCATCTCATCAGAAGAATAATGCCAGATGCAGTGCCAGAATTCTAGATGGCGGAAGGTGATTTGATTGAAAAGATGACCGTATTTTAAACAGTCAAATGCTAAAGTGTTATGTGGTATTACGTCAACGATTAGTCAATTATTTTGACACTGTAGCATGGTTCTATTTTAATTCTTTGTAATATTGTTACCTTAGTTTCCGCGAAGTTTGCTTATTCTCTTGTTCTTTTTCTTCCTCCGGATTGTAGACTAATATTTTGTAGTTAAAAATAATCAAAAATACATTAGATAAAATATAATTTAAATAAAAAATAATTAGACGGCACCAACTCTGATCTACCATGTCGAGGCGCATGCCAGAAATTGTTACATTGTTGTCCTAATTCCTTAATTATTCCACATCAGTCTTATTCATGTATAGAAACAAATGGTTAATCCAGGCCTGATTCAAAGGATCCAAATTAGTCAAATTTCAAATAGTTTAATACAATTTTCTCAAATATTCCACCGTATGCACAAAATAATAAATATACACATTTGTTGTAGTATGAATAATCTCTAGCATTCGAGCTCTCCCCTCTTTCTCTAGCAAATTTGTGCCCCCCACACATTTTTTCGTAAGAAATAAATTTATATTCGTTACGAAAACTCCACTTGATTCACTAACTAACTTTAGTTTTTATCGGTACGTCAATTCAATAAGTTTGAAATGTCACGTCATTTTTAAGTATATCTTTTTCATTTTAATTTTTTTCCTTTTACATGCTTAAGCATCATTTCACAAATCCATTTTTTTTTCCTTAAGAAATAATTTTATATTTATCTCGAAAACTCCACTTAATTCGCTAGTTAACTTTAGCTTTTACCGACATTTCAGTTCAATAAATTTAAAATGCCACGTCATTTTTAAGAAGTACGACTTTTGTTTTTTTTTTTTTTTTCTTTTTTTTCATATGCCTAAGCAACATATCGCAAATCTACTTTTTATTGATTTTTAAGAATATAATATTATTTTTATTCACTTTTTTGTTAATCTTAACAAGTAAATGACAGTGAAAAGTGGTTAGATTATAGAGATAATAATATAATATTAAAATTAGATATTTGAACCCTCAAAAGTTTTGGTCAAATTTGGTCACTACAAGAAAAATGATTGCAGTTGAAAAGTGTAGCTCATGCTCTCCATGTGTAATGACAAAGATACCCTTGATGAATTTAGTTCACTTATCACGTACGTAAAGGCGATTTAACATTTGTCCCTTGCTGGGGAGGCAAAAAGCAATCTGATTTGCTTACACGGCCGAGTATGGTAAGATTCAAAACAAATTGGGAACATAAATTTGCAAGAAAAATCCATATGATCATTACGTGCAAGAGATGTATTGTGTATCTTTGCTTAGATTGATGTGATAATTTTGTTCAATACTTGTGATTTTATTAGTTACGATAGTGAAAAAAGTTAAATTAGTTGATTGTATGAAAATAAAATAATTCGTGTATTCTTGATAACTCGATGTCTGTATAAAGATACGAAAATATCAAATACGAGAAGTAAGAATAGAAGCTCATTTGACAGCCCTTTTATCTTCGTACAATTTTCAATGTGAAAACATAAGAGTCGGGTACTGATCTTTAGGGCTCGTTTGGAAGGCCTTTTGAATAATTAAAATTTATTTTTTGAACATATTTTGATAATTTTTTCAAAAGTGTTTTCTCTGACTATAAGAGCTTTGGAGGAAGTTGACACAATGAATAAAACTCTTGTACAAGAAATAAAAGCAAAAACTTAAATTCTGCCAAATGTACACTTAAATTGTGAAAGCCAGATTTGTACGATTTCAATGAATTGGCTTACGGGAGAACTTGGACCTTAGAATTAGCTAATCTTAGTATAATACCGACCTTTTTTTTTTTTAAATTGAGCTCATGTTTGGTTTAACTAAAAATTATATTTTAATATATTTCGATAAAATGTATGATTAAATAGGGACCAAACATGATATTTATCATGTGTGTTGTCTTGTATAGTTTTATAACACGTAGCAAATGTGTGTATAATCCGGAGGAACAAGCCCAAAACAAGGGCAAGTACGTGACAGAAATTGCAATCACCGGCGTGAATTGGGACTTGGCGTGTCGGTCAAAGGCTTCACGCTTGAGCAAAATCAAAACGTACGATATGATGATGTCAAGATTGGTCAATATCATATTCACTTTAATATCAAATCGACGGCGTTGATCAAATCTTTTTCCTTGATCTGCTGGCATTGCATGGGTTGCCAATTTTCAATGTTAGGGTTTATCTACACACAATTATAATTGATAATCTTAAATTACTTTTTGCATACCATCAATTTAATTAAAAACGAAAATAAGTTATAGGCAAATTTGGCTTGGACAGCACTCAACTGGCGTACTCATCACGTGCGCCGGCGCTTTCAAGAAATGGAACATGCGTTAAGCAACATCCTCTGTCCAGCCGGAGGTTGTTTTTGTTTTTAAATAAATAAAATTATTTAATTATAGCCAGTTTCTTGGAATTAATGCTGTCGAGATGGCTCTATACCAGTTTGAGGTATATATAAAAAACATGCTAATTGACTGATTAAATTAGATTTCTTATTGCAAAAAAAATTAGTATTCAATTATTCCATTTAGAAAGTCCCATTAATTATACTAGATACGCCCTTAATTTGGAATATTAGTAAGCACAATCTGATTAATTTCAATTAATTAATTTCTATAGTAATTTCGATATGACGGTGAAAGTAAGAAATTAGGTTGATTTTTTATTAAGCCGCACATACTTGGATGGGTCAATAGGTGATCAAGAAGGCCCGTCGTCTAAGTTGACGACCTTCATTTCCTTAGGAGGGTGCCTGCCTAAGGTCGTCCCATGTGGTCTAGCCTACGTCATAATTTGTAGTAGAGGGGGCTGCCTTAGCACGGTCTTCAACTAGAAAAAAAAAATGTTCACTAGCTACGGTAGCTTTCGAATCTTTTAATAGTAGATGAAAAATGTAACAATATTTGTCGATTAATCTTCTAATATTATGTAAAAAAAAATATTATCGAGTATGACTGTATGAGAGAAATAACCCAACTTTTTATACGTTAAATGTTGTTCATATTTAAAAGATTTGATATTTTGTGATTAGCCTGTCATACAAGATGGTGATTGATACTTGAAAATTGATTGCTAATTCGAGCAGTGGATATATCAAATCGATCCATCCAATAAAACTTTTTGAGCTTTGATGATACATTGAATCTTAAGATTTTAATTTAAAATGTCAACTCTTACAAGAGTTTGCATGTTCAATTGACTGGAAATTTTAGGGGCCGTTCTCTTCGTGTTACTTGATCTGCTGGCATTGCATGGGCTGCCAATTTTCTATGTTAGGGTTTATCTACACACAATTATAATTGATAATCTTAAATTACTTTTTGCATACCATCAATTTAATTAAAAACGAAAATAAGTTATAGGCAAATTTGGCTTGGACAGCACTCAACCGGCGTACTCATCACGTGCGCAGGCGCTTTCAAGAAATGGAACATGCGTTAAGCAACATCCTCTGTCCAGCCGGAGGTTGTTTTTGTTTTTAAATAAATAAAATTATTTAATTATGGCCAGTTTCTTGGAATTAATGCAGTCGAGATGGCTCTATACCAGTTTGAGGTATATATAAAAAACATGCTAATTGACTGATTAAATTAGATTTCTTATTGCAAAAAAATTAGTATTCAATTATTCCATTTAGAAAGTTCCATTAATTATACTATATACGCCCTTAATTTGGAATATTAGTAAGGACAATCTGATTGATTTCAATTAATTAATTTCTATAGTAATTTCGATATGACGGTGAAACTAAGAAATTAGGTTGATTTTTTATTAAGCCGCACATACTTGGATGGGTCAATAGGTGATCAAGAAGGTCCGTCGTCTAAGTTGACGACCTTCATTTCCTTAGGAGGGTGCCCGCCTAAGGTCGTCCCACGTGGTCTAGCCTACGTCATAATTTGTAGTAGAGCCGCTTTAGCACGGTCTTCAACTAGAAAAAAAAAATGTTCACAAGCTACGGTAGCTTTCAAATCTTTTAATAGTAGATGAAAAATGTAACAATATTTGTCGATTAATCTTCTAATATTATGTAAAAAAATTATTATCGAGTATGACTGTATGAGAGAAATAACCCAACTTTTTATACGTTAAATGTTGTTCATTTTAAAAGATTTGATATTTTGTGATTAGCCTGTCATACAAGATGGTGATTGATACTTGAAAATTGATTGCTAATTCGAGTAGTGGATATATCAAATCAATCCATCCAATAAAACTTTTTGAGCTTTGATAATACATTGAATCTTAAGATTTTAATTTAAAATGTCAACTCTTACAAGAGTTTGCATGTTCAATTGACAGGAAAATTTACTTTTTAAAAAAATAAGTTTTGGATCAAATTTGAGAAATTTATTACTTTTATCTTTAATATGCTATATAAGTATAATAATTATTTACTGTTCAAATTTTGGATTCAAATATGAATGAATTAATAATGAAATTAGAAGATAATGTTGAATGAAATTGGAAGGTAATTTTGGGTGATTTTTGCTTTAACCATGTGTAAGCACAGACCAAATGACCTTGTGTATACAAGAAGTTATCTGCACGAAAATGAAGTAATTTTGCTTCTACTATGCGTACGCATGGTTAAGAAAATTTAGCCATTAATTTCTAGATCTTTTTGGTGGAAAGTTCTCAACTTTTCACGAGTGTTTGGAGCCCTTTCGTGCCATAATGTTAGAAATCTACAAATATGTGATAGATTGCCAATTCCAAATACAATAAAACAACATAAGATTTCATCATTCATTTCTACAATTGATTTTTCACATTCTTATACATATTCAAACCTTCTTCAAATTTTTAACAAGTTTGACTAGAAATAATCATTTTTTAATTTTAAAAACTGGCATGAGAAATTTGACATTACTATCATGGCATATGGTTTTACTTATAATTCGATTGATAAATGATTGTATATCAAAGTATATGATAATATTATTATATTTGTATGTCTTTATGTGGATGATATGTTGATTACTAGTAATGACATAAAAGGGATTAGAAAAATGAAGATATTTCTATCTTTCATATTCAATGAAAGATCTTGAACAAATGGATACTATCATTGGTATCAAAGTTAAGAAGGATAGTAGGGGTTATTCATTAAGTCACTTATATTATTTTGAGAATGTGATAAATAAATTCAACATTTAAATATTAAAGAGGCAAATACCCTTATTGGATTCAAGTATCAAGTTAGTAAAGAATGATGGAAGATTAATAGTTCAAATTGAGTATGCAAGTGCAATCGGAAGTCTTATATACGCGGTACAATATACAAGATCCGATGTTGCATTTGCTATGAGTAAACCAAGTAAGTTTACTAGCAATCCAAGCTCGGAACATTGGAAGGCCATATAAAGGGTTCTTGGTTACTTAAAGAAAACCAAAAACCTTGGATTACAATATACAAAGTTCTTGACTATTCTTGAAGGATATACCATCTATATCGAGTGCGAGAAAAAAAAGTCCACTTCAAGTTTGAGTGTTTACTCTTGGAAGTAACAAGTCATTTGAGAAGTAGATAAGTTTCAGTACTATTAACCTTTATAAAACCCTATTCTTGATAAATAGTGCTTCTTGTTACGATTGGAGGGATGAGTTAATAAAACTCTTAATAAGGTTCAATACGAAGTATAAGTATCTCTAAAAGTATTAAAGATGTTTGAAAAGCTTTACCCATGTGAACTTCGATATAGTGTCGTCTCAATAGAGAGTTAGAGTTTCTCTCTTAAAAATTCAATGAATAGGATAAGTATAAGGTCATAATAACACTAAACGAGTTTAAGGAACTTGTGAAAACATAATACTCATGAGTGTAATTTCACCGGTATTGTCACAAAGAATGACTGGTTCAAAGTTATCATACTACATGAAAATTCGATAATACTTTGTGAGATTTTTACATTATGATTAAATTTAAATTGAAATATATCTAATTTTTATGCATTAGTGTTTCCAAGTATGAATATATAGAAATTTTGAACACGCGGGAGATTGTTATATAATTATTTATTGTTCGAAAATTGGGTTGAAATATGAATAAATTAATGATGAAATTGGAAGATAATTTAAGACTTAATTGGAATGCAATGTTGAGTGATTTCTACATAATCATGTGTAAGCACATGCTAAATGACCTTGTGTATATAAGAAGTTATCCGTAGGAAACTAAAACAATTTTACTTCTACTATGTGTACGCAAGCATATAACCATGTGTACGCATGGTTAAAAATTTAGCCGTTAAACTGATTTTTTATTTGAATTTCTGGTGTCTTTTGGTGAAAAGTTCTCAACTTTTCACGAGTGTTTGAAAACTTTTCGTAGTATAATGTTAGAAATTTATAAATAGGTGATAGATTTTCAATTCCAAATATAAGAAAACAACATAAGATTTCATCATTTATTTCTACAATTGATTTTTCACATTTTTATACATATTCAAACCTTCTTCAAGTTTTTAACAAGTTCAACTAGAAATAATCATTTTTGCTTTTGTACTTCTTTCTTGAAGGCTTGTCAATCCTCTAAACTATGTGCCGAAAATTCTAAAAGTGAATTAGAGGAGACAAATATTGTTTTTAGGACATCGTATCACATACATTCGAGTCTTATTCTTCATTTCTGGTTTTCATCTCCTCTTTGATATTTCCAATATTATATTATATAATTTATTAGTTGTATCAAATTTACTCAAATCAAAGCAAAGTAACGTATCTGGTAAACCAAATTAAGAATCGTTAAAAAGAATCAATATAGTTTTAACA
The DNA here is from genome assembly GCA_903798255.1 of Fraxinus quadrangulata. Lineage (NCBI taxonomy): Eukaryota > Viridiplantae > Streptophyta > Magnoliopsida > Lamiales > Oleaceae > Fraxinus > Fraxinus quadrangulata. The sequence continues at coordinate 29,881 of CAIGRB010010340.1, forward strand.
TTTACTTAATCTTCACTTAATCTAAAGTTAAAAGTAAGAATTTGAATTGCATTAGCCCTACGTAATGAGATGTATCGGATCAGCCACGGAGGTCAAAATTGGCCGGTCACCCATGGCATTTGCGTGTCTTGGTTTCACCATAAACCAATTTACAAATTCCTATCCAAACAATCATAATCTCGTACTACTAAAAGCGATAAGGCAACAAAATTTAAAACTAAAATTAACAAGAATTGACCCGATTTTGCTGTGAATCGGCCGATTTTTGGCGTGAATTAACCAATTCTTGTATAGTTTTGATGGTTTTCGATTATTAGATTTTTTTTTTTTTTTTAACCTTGAGCCGAAAAAAAATTCTCAAACAGTTAGAACATTAGCGAAAACTACTCAACATTAAGTTGATAGAACTTCTCACTCCTGTTTGGTTTGGTTAAAAATCAGAACTTTAGTAAATTTTGATAAAAATGATCAAGTTTATGATTGAAAAGTTGATAAAGTTGTGAATTCTATAAAATATACGGTTGAAAATGAATTTTGAAAAAAAGAAAAGAAAAAAGGAGTTTTAAAAATTAGGGCCAAACATGGGCTTAATGTTAAGTCAATTTATCGTGAGGAGAAGAATAAACAGTACGGTTAAGTTGAAGGAGTCGAAACAAGTATCAAGTTAGTAAAGAATGATGGAAGATTAATAGTTCAAATTGAGTATGCAAGTGCAATCGGAAGTCTTATATACGCGGTACAATGTACAAGATCCGATGTTGCATTTGCTGTGAGTAAACCAAGTAAGTTTACTAACAATCCAAGCTCGGAACATTGGAAGGCCATATAAAGAGTTCTTGGTTACTTAAAGAAAATCAAAAACCTTGGATTACAATATACAAAGTTCTCGACTATTCTTGAAGGATATACCAATACTAGTTGGATATCGAGTGCGAGAAAAAAAGTCTACTTCAAGTTGGGTGTTTACTCTTGGAAGAGGTACAGTTTCTTGTAAGTCTAACAAACAAATATGCATTACACACTCAACAATGGAATCCGAGTTTGTAGCATTGGCCAAAACAGGAAAATAGATTGAATGACTAAGGGATCTTCTTTATGAAATTCCTTTGGGTGCAAATTATATTTCTTCGATACCTATCTTGTGTAATAGTCAAACCACCTTAGCACGAGCATACAGTAAAGTATATAATGAAAAGTCTAGACATATGAGTTTTAGAGATAAGTATGTGAGAAAATTAATCAAGTACGGGGTAATTTGTCTCGCATATGTTAAGTCTAACGGGAATTTAGCTAATTCGTTGACTAAACCTCTTACAAGAGAATTAGTGAGATCAACATCAAGAAGGATGATGTTGAAACTCCTTGATTAAAAGTTCACCAATGATGGCAACCCTACCTAATTGTACTAAACAAGTATTTCTAGGTTCAAAGGGTAATAACAAGTCATTTGATAAGTAGACAAGTTTTAGTACTATTAACCTTTATAAAACCTTATTCTTGATAAATAGTGCTTCTTGTTACGATTGGAAGGATGAGTTAATAAAACTCTTAATAAGGTTTAATACGAAGTACAATTATCTCTAAAAGTATTAAAGATGCTTGAAGAGCTTTACCCATGTGAACTTCGATGTAGTGCCGTCTCAATATAGAGTTAGAGTTTTTCTCTTAAAAATTCAATGAATAGGATAAGTATAAGGTAATAATAGCACTAAGCGAGTTTAAGGAACTTGTGAAAATATAATACTCATGAGTGTAATTTCACCAGTATGTCACAAAGAATGACTGGTTCAAAGTTATCATACTACATGAAAATTCGATAATACTTTGTGAGATTTTTACATTATGATTAAATTTAAATTGAAATATATCTAATTTTTATGCATTAGTGTTACCAAGTATGAATATGTAGAAATTTTGAACACGCGGGAGATTGTTGTATAATTATTTATCGTTCGAAAATTGGGTTGAAATATGAATAAATTAATGATGAAATTGGAAGATAATTTAAGACTAAATTGGAATACAATGTTGAGTGATTTCTACATAATCATGTGTAAGCACATGCTAAATGACCTTGTGTATATAAGAAGTTATCCGAAGGAAACTAAAACAATTTTACTTCTACTATGTGTACGCAAGCATATAACCATGTGTACGCATGGTTAAAAATTTAGCCGTTAAGCTGATTTTTTATTTGAATTTCTAGTGTCTTTTGGTGAAAAGTTCTCAACTTTTCACCAGTGTTTGAAAACTTTTCGTAGTATAATGTTAGAAATTTATAAATAGGTGATATATTTTCAATTCCAAATATAAGAAAACAACATAAGATTTCATCATTTATTTCTACAATTGTTTTTTCACATTTTTATACATATTCAAACCTTCTTCAAGTTTTTAACAAGTTCAACTAGAAATAATCATTTTTGCTTTTGTACTTTTTTTTTGAAGACTTGTCAATCCTCTAAACTATGTGTCGAGAATTCTAAAAGTTAACTAGAGGAGACAAATATTGTTTTTAGGACATCGTATCACATACATTCGAGTCTTATTCTTCATTTCTGGTTTTCATTTCCTCTTTGATATTTCCAATATAATATTATATAATTTATTAGTTGTATCAAATTTACTCAAATCAAAGCAAAGTAACGTATCTGGTAAACCAAATTAAGAATCGTCAAAAAGAATCAATATAGTTTTAACATTTACTTAATCTTCACTTAATCTAAAGTTAAAAGTAAGAATTTGAATTGCATTAGCCCTACGTAATGAGATGTATCGGATCAGCCACGGAGGTCGAAATTGGCCGGTCACCCATGGCATTTGCGTGTCTTGGTTTCATCATAAACCAATTTACAAATTACTATCCAAACAATCATAATCTCGTACTACTAAAAGCGATAAGGCAACAAAATTTAAAACTAAAATTAACAAGAATTGACCCCATTTTGCTGTGAATCGGCCGATTTTTGGCGTGAATTAACCAATTCTTGTTTAGTTTTGATGGTTTTCGATTATTAGATTTTATTTTTTTTTTAACCTTGAGCCGAAAAAATTCTCAAACAGTTAGAACATTAGCGAAAATTACTCAACATGAAGTTGATAAAACTTCTCACTCCTGTTTGGTTTGGTTAAAAATCAGAATTTTAGTAAGTTTTGATAAAAAAAAATGATCAAGTTTATGATTGAAAAGTTGATAAAGTTGTGAATTCCATAAAATATACGGTTGAAAATGAATTTTGAAAAAGAAAAAAGAAAAAAGGAGTTTTAAAAATTAGGGCCAAACATGGGCTTAATGTTAAGTCAATTTATCGTGAGGAGAAGAATAAACATACGGTTAAGTTGAAGGAGTCGAAATTATAAATTTCGTTGCTTTCAGCTGACTTTTCGTCAGTACACTCACGTTTTCCTAACCTTACACATTTCATTCTGTCATGTTCTAATCACACGTGGCATTCGCATGTATACGCCACGTCAGATCACGACGAACCTAAGAAGGCATCAATCATTTGCCACGTGTCTCTTTACTAAAAGAGCCGTGCAGTACGAGCCTGTACCCAAACCTCCCAACAAAATGTGGGCCCAAAAAGGCTCAACTGCACACCTCCTTTAACAAACTCGCCCACATTAAGCTCCAAGAATCGTATTCTAGCTTTAAGAGTCGGGATTCAATTTTGCTTTCTCTTTTCTTGTTGATTAGATGTAACGCTTACGTGGTGGTGTTCGTCCGTACTCGAGGACTTATCTCGACTTTCATCGTACATGATGTAAGCAACTTCAAAATAGGTTATAAATTATCTTTACGTATAATCTTATAACTGGATAATTTTTTAATAATTTCATTAGCTACCAAGGAACCGTTCTTATTTTCAATCACCTTATCTTGAGATTCAATTGATTTAAGTGACTTTTAAGTAGGTTTGAAGCTACTTATAAGTTATAAGCTTGATTAGATATAACACATATACATGGTCGAGATTTATATTGTGTATGATAATACGATGAAAGTTTTCGACAATTTCTTCTAAGAAAAGGGAAAAAGAAACATGCTGGTTAATAGTACATCACGTTATTCTTGAGCATGATCACGTTTAAATTAATTTAAAAATTACTTTTTTTAAAGATTTAAAAGTAGATTATGACGGTGTACATTATATCATCAATTTGGATACGAACAAGGACTTGAAACCGTAAATTTTGTAGTGACTCAAAATAAATAAAGAGACAAAAAAAAAAACCATGTGGTTTTAGAGATTACTTAGTGATTATGCGTAGAGTGAAAATTAATTTACCAAGTTAAATTGAAATTCGTGTAGTCACTTTCTTCAATTTTACATCATTTTGAATGCGATTACTTAGTGATTATGCACTTGATCCTAATATTTGTGAGACAGAGGCATAAATGTACGTAACAAGTAATTGTCAACATTGGCTTCAAGGTTACATCGAATTTTTTAGTTCAAAATTTAGACGTAGAATTTTTATACATTGACAATGGTGTTCTAAGAAATAAAACTGTTATGTACTTTCATTCTAAATTGAACACGCACGAATAAGTCAATGACTTATACGTAACAACTCTAAATATACGTAACAACAGAACAACTCAATGACATTTTATTCACTAATCACTCGAGAGAAGGCCTGTTATTTCATGCACGCTTTTTTAGGGCTTGGATGTCATACCTTATTTCAAAAAATATTATTCTTGTCCTAATAAGATTCGACAAATTCGGAGTCTTTTCATCATATCTTCGTGACACACTTAAATGTGGAACATAAAACGCAACGTGATTTTTTTAAATTTACCAATTCAAAATCTCCAAAAATTTCTTCTTATTCGCTATTTCAATTTAGCCCCAGTTTGTTTTCACAAAAATAAGATTTTTAATATATTTTGATAAAAGTAGATAAAATATATATTTGAAAAATCGATAAATATGAGAAATAAAAGCGCTCTATCTCTTTTTAAAAAGAAGGAAATATATTCATTTTATTTTATCTTTGGGCGGAGAAGGTATCGCAATAAAGAAGACACATGACAACGCTCATCACCATTGCTTCCACATCTAGATTTTTCAAGCTACCTTTGGCCGCCTATGCATCAATCCACAAAGTATTATGACACGTGTCACTCACTTATAAAGCCTAATCCTAGCTACGGAAATCTGTACCACGTCGTACATTACGACTCCTTCCCACGCTAAATACACATGCATGCATGCATGCACGTGCCGATAAAAGTCACGCCTGCACGTTAGGGTAATTTAAATTGTTATTAGTCAATTAATCAAATTAGTAATTAATACTGATAAAATATTTCACCTAAATATTTATATAATTATTAATCAAAGTTCAAAAGAGAGAATAAACTTTTATATTAGGCCTCTATTTGATTTTTGATAAAAATTCGATTTTTATAAATTTTGATAAAAATTGATAAACTATATTAGCTGAAATATTGATGAATATTGTGGGCCTCGGAAAATATATAGTTGAGTTTGAAGAAAAACGAGTTTAAGAAATAGGTGCTAGGCTGGGGCTACAACTTTATATGTAAGATTTTTTATAAATAAGTGGAAAAAAATTGGAATTCTATTTTTTTTTCTTTGTATTGTACAATATTAAATTATTTCATTGACACGTTTATATTAACCAATTAAAAATTTCTTTTTTGTTAAGGTAAATTCCCAAGCCACTTAAGAATAAAAACAAAAACCCACGAGTTTCTCATTTTAACAACGTAGAACAAAAATTCAATATGGCATCAAAAACTTCTAACAAATAATTGCGGACAATCGGATTCCAATATTGTTAATCTCAAACACGCTACCTTTTTCAAGGAAAACGAAATATAGTCAATGTTTAGTAAGGATTAAAATTAAATTTTTTTTATGAAACGTGTGGTTGAAAAGTATTGGGGACCTACGAAATATGTAATTTAAATTAATTATTTTCTTCGAATTAGATTAAAATCTAAATTTTAATTCATACAAAAAATGAGACTTAACGTTATTTTAAATGAAGCAAGAATGGCAGAAAAAGATATTTAACTCCCGTTTGATCCTTATTTTCTAAATTTCATTTCTTTTCAAACTTATTTTCAATCACACATTTCATGGACGATAATTTTATCTTATATTAAACTAAACCAATAGGGGCTTAACAAAAACTTATGGGACATGATAAATGAATAGATTTCTTGATAAAAAGGTGAAGAATAAGATAAGGATTAGCCGAACAACAAAAAAGTCAACATTTTTGACTTGTTGGAGAGAGTGACATGTTGAAATATATATTGCAACTCCCCTCCCTTTAAGTTAAGGGAACCCACCCAACTACCTAAACTAATTAAGATGCCCATGTTATTCGATAATTACGTAGTCAAATTATCACGTAATTTGTAAAGAATAAGAATAATAATAATAATAATAATGTCAAAACCACATTTATCTGAAGAATTATTGTTAATGCCGACATTGTAAGAAATGATTTGGACAGATTTTTTTATAACTTTAATCAACTTAAGAGGTGTTTAGAATCTTTTGACAGGTTTGGGGTTTGTTTGGTTTAATGAAATAAGTAATAAAAAAGTATGAGATGAGTTTTGAATTTCTACTTTTACTTTACTTTAAGTCAGCTTCCTCTAAGGGTCCGTTTGATAGGTAAATATGGAAAAGAATTACAATTTCATGTTAGTTGGATAATAAAAACTCACATATCCTATATGAATTCGTTTTTTATAAAAACAAAGAAATGCAACTTGAAGTTATTGTATATTGGAATTCGATTTTTATTTTTACGTTGTAATCAAACTGCCAAAATAGAATTCTTTTTCCTCGAATGTAACATTTTTCATGAAAAATGTGATAATCAAACAGAGCCTAAATGTTGTTCTAGATAGACGAAGTACATTTATAAAATTATTTAAACATGTCAAAAAGTACATTCTTAATATCAAAAGTTACTTTTTAACTTGTTAAAAGTTCTATCAAACGAGTCCTTAATAATTTTTGAACAACCTAATTAAATAAAATAATTAAGGGTATTATTACTATAATATAAAAGAGTCATTCATTTGATTGTCCAGCTATAAAGGGGTTCTATTGATGTCAAAAAAATTCTTGTAATTTTTTTTTTTCCTTTTTGATTTTGCATTGGCTAATTGTTAGCATGATATTTCAAAATTTCAAAAACAAGATAAACATTAAAATGTTAATATTATATCCATTATTATGAACAAATATCTCGAAGTGACTCAATAATTTAATAATAATATGCATCGAAATGTAATTTGATAGTTGCAACGTTCAACGTGTGACTTGATAAATCGTGTTGTGACTTTATAGAAGGCTTGAGTTCCTATTTTATCATCCGAGATATTTTCCGATTGTCTTGTTTGGTTCAGGGTTCATCAATTACTCAAAAATTTAAAATTTTAATAAGATTAATATCCTACATAAAAAATAAAAAAAATCCATGCCTTTTTTTTTCCTACTTGGTGAATAAAAAAGTGATACAATTTTGAACGAGATAGATGGGGTCCCACTGAGTACAAGTTGCTTCTTCAGATGTGGTTATTACAGACATGTAGGTTCCATGAGGGTTGACATGAGTGGTCGAAATCAGCCCCCTTCAGATTCACGTCATCTCCCAACTTATCCTTATATTTATTTATTTATTTATTTATTTATTTTTTTTTTTTTTGAAAACCCATTTTTAAATAATTATTTATTAATCTCCATTAAATTCATATAACCTTTCTAAGTCATCAATCACACGACATATTAATTCATTAACGTGTAAAAAAATTAATTCAAATCTTGAAATGAAACCCATCATAATCAAACTATTTTGATTACATAACTCCATTATTGAAAATGTGCGGATCTTGTGAAAAATTATTTTCGTTCAACGAAGAGAATCATCTTAAAATCTTGGACAATTAAATGTGACATTTATCATTTTCATAACTCTATATATCTAGACGTGTTAAATGGGTTAAATCGAGTCAACACGCATGAGAAAATCATTGCTCAGCTCATGCCTTGCGAGCAACTCCCCACTTAATATCCCATGTATATTTATGCAATTCACATGGCAAAGTGCAAGAATTCGATATAATTAAGAATAGAAATATACGGGGTTTATTTATTTAACATACAAAATATGTCAATAATATTTACGTTAAAAATTCCATGACGAAAATCCAAATTTTATTTCTAAACAATCGTTCGTTTAAACTATACGTAGTACATGAAGAAAAAAAAGGTCGTTATTATTCGTAAGGACTACTTAGAAATAATTTTTCTCATATGATTCTTTCAAGAAAACAATTAGAATTATATGTACTGCCCGGCACGTCTCCAACTTGACGTGACCACAATTGTTAATTTTACCGGCGATGTGACATCGGAGCGGCGCTTTTACGTAAAACGCGCGACTGCTATATTGAATTAAGAATTTAAACAAAACCAAACACGTTTTTTGATTATTCTACATTCCTCTTAGAAAGTGAAAGCTTTGACCTTAATTATACCACTAATCCATCCTATTATGCCTCTATTTTGATTGTGCATGAAAGTTAATTAAAACTTAAAACAACCTTTCAATTACTTATTTCGTTGAAAATGATTTCTAGAATTAGTTTTATACAAACAAAGGCTATTTTTGAAAAAAGTAAGACTTAAATTTACTTTCTTGAAAAGTAATCTTACGTATTTCCTTTCATTAGTCAAAATATAATTCCCAAATTATAGTTTTACTAAGACAAGTAAACTGAACAACTCACAGCCGAATTTGAATAAAAATGTATTGATGGCAAACTTATTTACGGGCTCTTTGATTGTTCAATTTATTTCATAAATAAGGCAATATTTTCAAATTCATCAATTTTTTTTACTTGTAATTTCTATTTAATGTAATGTCTGCAAGAATTACTTTTGTAATTTCATATTACCAATGAAGAGTTGGGAAGATCTTATTCTCTAGACAAGTGGAGTCAGGATTAGACTAAAAAATATATATAATTTTTTTTCATGGACAAATTTTCACATAAAAAAGTAGGTCATTCCCCCTAAATCTGCCCCTGCATATGTCGTTAGAACACTATTGATGAATAAGGTGTTACATCTCATTACAAGAAGGTTACGTGACAACCAGCTAAACAAAGACAAATATGAGGTCATGAAACTTTCATAAAACACTCTTACCTCGTTCTAGCTTCACATCTCTCCGAGATGATTGGGAACATTGGGAGACGTGTTTGGACACCTCGTCCGAAGTGATTGATCTTTTTGAGAAGATATCATTTACTCCCAAAATGGTATTTTCAAAGTGAGGCACCACCTCATGCAGTAGTATATTTTCGAGGCGATTGACTTCTTCTATTAATGACATTTTTTGCAAACACTACCTTGGTCAAACGATATTCTATAAAAGGATACCCTGTATATCTAACAAATTTGATGTTTAGCAGTAGATACTCTAGGTATTTTTTTTAGTATACTTTGCGAATTACTTTTATGACATAGGGTGGCTGCTTTTCAACTTGTGTTAAGGCAGCTACAAGTCTATGACAACTGGAATTGACACCTTTTGACTTGTGAGCTTCAAGATGAGGTCACGTGCCAAATATTCAATGGACATCGCTTATTTTCTTTTGATATAAAAACTCGCATTGTGCCTTCCAAAAACAAGATAATTCTATCAATGAAACGATGAGCAGCATATTCGTATAACACAAATTCGACATGTGAGTACATATTCACATAAAACAAATTTGACGTTCTCTATTCAAGCCCGACACCCATATTCTTGTCTATTCTGTCTCTTAAACCTATATATACATTCACTGTTTTCCTTGAGCGGTCAAATGTTTGTCAATTGTCAAATTTTGCTGGAGCAATGGTCTCGAGTAGTTTAACGTGGTTGTCCAAATATGAAGGTAATATAACGTGAATGAGATAGGAATTGTGATTTGTTGACCACGCGATACTTGTGGATTTCAAGGTCAACATAAGGTATAACTCTATAAGTAATCATTTATTAAAATATGTAATTATAAGATTATGTACTTAAACAATGCAATACATTTGCACTATCTTGATGTGTGCAAATGCGCAACGACATATCAAAGTCCTTCTATTGACTATGCGCAATAGTGTAATGAACTTGACACCTTCAATTAGGTTTAGACATATATCGAACTCGAACGCTATGCTATATGATCATTAGATCAACGTTACATCATCGGATCATCAAAACCTTATCTCGTACCCGTGTAGCACATCTTTCTTTTTTCAAAAAAAAATAAAATCAAATAAGCACAAGAGAATACTGAATTTGGATTCATATTTGATTAGGTAATGTATTGACAATTCATTTGTTACCAGAAATTGTTTGTTTTGTGCGTTGAATCAGCTGAAAAAGCCAAACAAAAGGGTAAAATAGGAACCGCAAATTATGCATATAAATGGCCAGTAAAAACAAACATTAACTAAACCTCTGTTAATGCTGAATCACAGTTTGACCTTCAGTTGTTAGCTCATCCAAGACAAGCCCGCGATTTTGCTACCTAAAACTTGTTTAGTACAAACCTATCCCCACTCTCACCAACAACGCGTCACTGTTAAGTGCATTTAAACAACATTTGGACCTATTTGTTTCGAATTAAAATTAGATTTTAATCTAAATGTAAGTTAAAGTCAAACAATCAATATTAAACACATTTTTTTATAGGTCTCACAGCTTTTCAACCACACATTTTAAAAATTTCTATCACGATGTACTAAAAATTTAATTTTAATCCCCACCAAACATTCACTTAAAAAGATAGTGCCTACCTATTTGAGCCATTTTTTTTTTCAAAATGTTTTTTGAAATGGGAGAAATTCATATAGATAAAAAATTAAGTATCACCCATTTCAAAATTAAGAAACAAGTTTCAAAACTTTAAAAATCAGATATTAATTAAATTTTATTTATGAAATAACTAATTAAAATATATTAAGTTTACAATTATATAAAATTGATTACAAATTCTTTCTCGATCACAAATCAAACATTTTCCATGTTACAAATTATTTCAAGATCACAAATAAAAATTTTTATTAGTCACAAATCAAAAAAATTATACGTCACAATTTATGTATTGATCACAAATCATAAATTTTATAAGTTACAACTTATTACACAGTCACAAATTATCAAATTATTGATTATATATTAACAAAATTTTAGATCACATTATTTTTTGGTCACTATTTATCTATTTCATTGGTTACATATTGTTTATTCGCCACATATTAATCAATTTATTGTTTACAACCAGCAAAATAATTTGTGACCACCACTTCACCATTGCCTCCACTAGCACAGCCGTCAACACCACCGTCGCCAGAACCACCACCACCTCCTGAAACAAACGAACACTACCACTTCCCAGAACCAATGGTGCCACCTCTAACAAACTATCATTTTCAACTTTAAAATCACCACCGCCAGCAACAAGATCCATCACCACTGCTACCACCAGATCCAACTTAACCTCCGCTACAGCTGGATCCAACAAAGCCACGCCACCCAAACATCACGAGCACCACAACCACAACTCTCATCCACCAACTGAAATACACCAAAAAAACCTACACCAAATTGCAACTCTGTAGATCCCGGCCACTACTCGCATCAGATCTCGACCACGGTGTGCGGGGGGCTGAATCAGCAAAGGAGTAAGATGCAAGAGTCAGCGAGCTGAACCAGAGGTGATCTCACCTGCTGTGGCGCAGTGGCTCTCACTTGGTTTCGCACAGGAAGCAACACCACCCGTAGCTACCTCGCTTGCATTGTCGTACAGTGGTTGAGCGGCACTTGTCGCTGTCAGCCGCGCTCTTCGCTGTCGTTCAACCGCTGTGTAGAAATAGAAAAAGGAGATTTGTGTGTAATATTATTTTATTGAAGGATGTGCGGTAAAAATAAGGGAGAATTTTTTTTTTTTTGAAAATATTGGAGCCAAACAATGGCTAAGTTTCTTACTAATTTTAATCACTCAATTAACTAAATTCAGTTACTTCTTACAACATTATTAACCGATTCTAAACCGGTCATCCGAAATTAGTGCACTGTGTTCAAATTCTATCTCCATGTTAAAGTTAGTTAGTCACTTACAAAAAAAATTAACTTCTTTTATAACGAACCAATTAAAATTAGAGAGAATTACTGTATCACGTTCAAATTTTATTTCGATAATAAGAAAAGTTAGTTGTTCACTTACAACAAAATTAACTGTTTTTAGAACAAACTGTCAAAATTAGAGAGTAGTTACAATATTGTATTCAAGTTTTATCTCGATACAAACTGAAGGTAGTTACTCACGATATGATCAACTTCTTTTAAACAAACCTAACAAAATTAGAGAAAATTATTGTATTGCATTAAAATTCTGTTTCAATAATAATATAAATTTGTTGGTCACTTGCAACAAAATTAACTGCTTTTAAAGCAAACCCATCAATATTAGAGAGAAATTATTGAATTGCATTCAAATTCTATTTTAATACTAACTAAAGTCAGTTGCTCACATGTAACAAAATTAACTGCATTTAAAACAAACTCATCAAAATTATAGGGAAATTACTGTATTTTGTTCCGATTCTTGCCCATTTATAACAAAATTGACCGCCTTCGAACAAACCTAACAAGCGAGAGAAATTGTCTCGACAAAAATCGATTCAATTGAAATATTTTCTAGAGCATGTTTTGGTATAAATATGGTCCGATTTGGGAAAGAACTAGATGAATACAGATGATAATCGATTCACCACAACCAGAATTTCAATCCCAATTCAAGTTTTAGGTAGCTATTTGGAGAGGAATTCAAATGCATGTTAAAAACATAAAGTAGTTGGGTATGAACCTAAGAGAGATAAGAAACGACGTCGTGCTTAAGTTGGAGAGAGTAGGGTGGGTGGAGGGAGGGATCTGGTCAACGGCGTTTGACCATGTTCTGTGGATAAATAAAGACAAAAGCAAAACCGATAGGGTATTATAGTAATTTCGTATATCTGATTTTATTTAATTATTTTGTTCGGCTATGTCGCTGTTATTGTAATGTTTCCTTATCTTCACTTCCCTCTCCCTTGTATATAAAGCTTCAACTTCTCTGTCTACTTGGAGATAGAAAGAAAAAGAATAGAGATAGATTTGAGGGATGAGAACAAGGAGAGGGCTGTGTTATCCCAAACTGCATATGTGTAGGGAAATTGAAAATAGAGCGGTAAAGAGAAGAGTAGAGTTCGGTACAGAACAAATGGGTCGCCGGAAAAGATTAAAGGTCTCGCCGGAGAAGGCCGGAAAGTGTGATTTCTTCGATGCCTTGCCGGACGATCTTGTCCTTTCAATTTTGTGCAAACTCAGTTCCACCGCTGGATCCCCCACAGATTTCACCAACGTTTTGATAACGTATGAATTTTTATCATTCGGTTTATTTTAGGATAAAGAAAGGATTTTTACCATTGATTTGTTTGCGTTTATCATTGAATTTACTGGGTTGATTTTTCGATGAACAGATGCAAAAGATTAAATGGATTAGGTCTCCATTCGCTGGTTTTATCCAAAGCTTCTCAGAAAATGTTACAAGTGAAAGCAAAACACTGGTCTGAGTCGGCTCACCGATTCCTCAAATTCTGTGCCGATTCGGGGAATGTTGAAGCCTGTTACACTCTTGGCATGGTATATATAAAACAAGCATTTTATTCAAAGATTTTTTTTTGGAAAGATTGCATTTATTGGGAAAAATATTCATAATATTAACCGAAATTTTTTGTATTGTTGGACACAGATTCGATTCTACTGTTTGCAAAATCGAGGAAGCGGGGCGTCTTTGATGGCTAAGGCGGCGATCAGCTCTCACGCGCCGGCTCTTTACTCTCTAGCCGTTATCCAGTTTAACGGCAGTGGTGGCTCAAAGAACGACAAGGATCTCCGCGCCGGTGTAGCGTTGTGTGCACGCGCCGCCTTCCTCGGGCATATAGACGCGCTGAGAGAACTTGGCCACTGCCTGCAAGACGGTTACGGCGTCAAGCAAAACATAGCGGAAGGACGCAGATTTCTCGTTCAAGCCAACGCCCGTGAATTAGCCGCCGTTATAGCCGCGACACCATCAGCGGCTTCGGCTTCTGGCTCGTGGCTGACATGGAACCCTGTCGAACATCACCGCCACCTGATTGGCGCTGGATGCCCTTTGTTGAGTGATTTTGGATGTAATATCCCTGCGCCGGAGCCTCACCCGGCAAGCCGGTTCTTATCAGAATGGTTTTCAATTCGGGGCGAAAACCCGTGCCCAGGGCTCCGTTTGTGTTCTCATTCGGGCTGCGGGCGACCCGAGACCAGACGGCATGAATTTCGGCGGTGTTCTGCATGCGGAGCCGTGAATTATTGCTCACGTGCTTGCCAGGCGCTGGACTGGAAATTGCGTCACAAGGCGGAGTGCGCCCCCGTCGAGAGGTGGGCTGAGGAAGGTGGTGAAAATGAACCTAACGGTAACGGCGAAGGTGTTGACGGCAACGGCTATGAGGCAATGGTGGAGAGTTGAGTTAACGGTAAGAAGTGACGGTAACGTCAGGGAGTATATTTGGAAAAGAGATAGATATACTGGGGATGTAAAGAGAAAATAGAAAAGATTTGGGGCCAAATTTTGGGGGGATGATATTTAATTGATCTTTTGATGTGGTCCGTCAATGTATTTTTGTACAATAGATGAAAATCATCCTAAGTTTACCGTTAAAATTGCTCTTTTGGTTTGCTTTTGTTTAGCAGAGCGGACACAAATTGTACATTATCTAAAAAGGCAAAAAAAATTATATATATAAAAAAATTCATTATATTGTCAGCTTCGATTTAAAATAACGTGTTAGACATTCCCATAAAGTTCGTGTAGTGAGATAATATATTAGATACTATCAAAAGTAGTAAATGGCAAAAAATTGTCAGGATTATGGTTGGGCATGGTTAGAAAATTCAATTCTATAGAAAATAGAACCAATAATTAGTTGTACTTTATAATGGAATTGAACTAGAACGGAACTAAGTGATTTCAGTTTGATTTGGTTCGATTCGGTACCGTTCAATCACCGAAATTTTGAAATTCGTAAAATAAATTTATGCACACCCAAACTCAAAACAAGGAGTCTCTTTCAATGCAACAAAATTTCGAAGGCAAAATTAAGGTTTTGACATTAAAAAAGTAAAAGACGTTATGTCGTGTGCTTTTGAATTGAGTTTATTGTGGTGTAAAAGAAGGGGGGATGGGGTGGAGTTTAATCGGTCTATGTGCACTAGTCTTAATATATAACGAAAAAGAAAATGGGTTAGTACTATTTCTTAATTGTTTGCTTTTGGTACAATAATCGAAATTGAACCAAAATCGGTTGATTCCTAGTCTGAGTCAAAAATCGTTTAAAATTTATGATTCGGTTAATTTAATTTCGAATCTTTTGTCCATCCTTAGATCTAATATCGCAAATCAACTGAGGTATTCAATGTAATTTTTGAATCTTATAAAATAGAATGTTAATACGATAACGAATCCCTTTATTTTTAAGAAATCGTTAAATATGCATCGAGGGTTTAAATTAGCATGGAAAATTATGTTTTAATTTACTTATTTGATACATATGATGATGATGACGATGATGATGGGCTTTCCCTTGTATTGTAATCTTGAAACGGCGAGTCTTCTTTGTGTTGCTTTGGAACCAAATTATAAGTGGGCGTTCATTTTGTTCAACCTTTTTCCTACCAAAGATTGACAGTGTCACATGAAATGTGGGTCATGCATCAGAATTAATCTTCTTTGAGGAAATTGTACTATTTCTTTCAAGAGTTGTACATACAGAAGAGTACTATTAGGTGAAGAGATGGGATGTGAAATGTGAATAACCAACCATATTAATGGGGTTTTACTTTGCCTTAACTTAAGGGTAAAGATTAAAGGATCTAAAGAATTTCAACTCGAAACACATCTTTCAAATTAATAATCTAAAAAATACAAATCCACCACTTATGACTCAATGAAAATAATGGTTCATTTGATAGGTAAAGGTGAAAATGAATTCAAATTCCATGTTAGTTGGAAAATAAAAACACATCAAACCCATATGAATTCGTTTTTCATGAAAACAAAGAAAATGCAGCTTAAAATGATTGTACATTGGAATTCGATTTTCATTTACACGTTGCAGTCAAACGGTCAAAATGGAATCCATTTTCCTTGGATACGACATTTTTCATGAAAAATGTGGCAATCAAATAGGGCTTTACAGAAAAGAAACGTGTCAATTATTCATCTTTTCTCAAAATCATTTTCAATTAAATTTTTTTTTTCAATAAAATAATTTTAAACATGGGCTCATAATTCTTCTTTAATTTTAATCATGTATTCTTCAATAATATCAATTTTGACACAATCCGTTCTAAAAAACATCTGCATCAAACAGGACAAGAGAGAAAGAAATTCGAAAATATATATCTTTTATACATTGTTTAAATATTTGTCTTCGAAGTCTATAAAACATGAACTCACGAGATATCACTATGCAAGATAAGTAAAAGATACATTAGATGTTTTATCTTGTCTCATCAAATCTAAATCATATTTTGGTTCGTAACTTTAATGATTTTGACGAGGATTAGTTCGTGATAAACACGTTTAGAGTTATTTAAGAAATTAATGGCCTAGTAGGTAAAAGGGGCATATAGGTAACAAAGAAGGGATCCTAGGTTAGTCATATACAATGACAATGTTCTTTTAACTATTGTACTTTATATTGGTCAAAAATTGGGAGACAACAAGAGATTGTAAAATGGGAAAACTAAAAAGAAGAAAAAAGAATAGGTTGAAAATGGGGATAAAGGCAAAACAATTGTGTGTGTGTATAAGTGCATTGCCCAAGTGGATTTCAAGGATAATTTTTTTGCTATATATATATATCTATATAAAGAGAGAAATATAATGTAATTTAGAAATTGTTTAGTTTCATTAAATCGACTCTTGACAAAATATTTCGCTTCAAATTTGTAGACACTAGTTCAAGTTAAGCAATAATACCTGATTAGTTTTATAAAGTTGAACATGTGATAATGAGCTAGTAAAAATTAGATGATTTCCATCATCAAATATTGGTTATGGAAGGTTGATTAGAAACCAAATAATTGGGTTAAGGACCAATGGTGCAATTTTTTTATATCTAAAATCAGTTTTTTTATTTACAATTGAAACAAATCAGAATTCAAACCTAGGAAGAGAAATAGGTGGTCCAAATTGAAGTCCAATCTTAAAGCTGGTTTTGTTGGTTGGAACAAATGGGTCAACATATGCCAAAATTTGATTCAAATGACTCAACTAACCACCATACCAGCATTGAAGCCAAAATTGTAACTTATAAGTAAATTACACTAAGGGTGCCTTTGATAACGGGCATGAAATTTGTAGGAAAAGAAAATAAATTCCACGTAATTTAATTACCTAGAATTTATTTGTATGAAAATTATTAATTAAATGCGTTTGATTAATTTAGTTTTCAATCTAAAAAAATTATATTTATCCATTTTTTATTGATGGATAGATGAAAAAGATAAAGAAAAAGAGATAGTGAATTATCTAAAAAATAAAAATCACCACTCCCTCAAAAAATAGTTTCTTTATTTTTTAGGAAAATATAGTCATATGATCAGAAGTTGGAAAATATTTTCCATAAAAAAATTATCTATCAAACATTCCAAAAGTAAAAATTTGAGTGAAAAATGATATTTTTCATAGAAAAAAAATCAATCAAACAGAGTCTAATATTTCTCAACTCTTCTTTTTTCCTAAAAAAAGTACTTATTAAAGGGAGTACTTCTTGATAGTATATATGTGAAGTGGTGGTTGATTATTCAAGAGTATTTAATTTTCACAAGTACTTTCCAACTAAAAATAAAAAATAAAAAAAATAAACTAAATAAATTTAATAATTTTCAAAGTATCATAAGATAGGAGACTTATATTATTAATATTATTTCTTCCGATTGAAATTCAGCTAAATTACTTTAATAATTTTCAAAATAAGCATAAAACTTTAGATATGAAAATTTTAAAATTAATAACACGTTATCTTGTCCGTCTCAGCCGTAGTTCTTTAATGCATGGGTTGTAAAATTAATGTTCAGTGACATCTTACCAGAAAAAATAGCTGGATAGCCTTTTCAAAGGTACATGGTATGGACATATTCGATACACGAATACCGTCTTTACTCCACTGGGTTTGATGTGATTAAGAAAGAGAGACATATAAATAAGTCCCACAAATTTTTTGAGATTATAAATTGGTGGATGTCGTGAAATGTGTGGTTAAGAAGTTGATAAAAATTATGGATCCAATAAAATGTGTGGTTAAAAATGAAGTACGGCCAATTTATAACATCCCAAAATCCTCTACATATTATATTTATACCATAATTTGTGTTAACTATGTTATAACTTTTGTTCATTTTCACATTTATGCTCCTAACTTTTTATAAGGATAAGAATGCGATGAAAAAAAGTTAAAGACACAAGAATCGAATGAGCAAAAATTGGAGACTTTAGTCGCGATTAAAATATAGTACATGATTAATAAAAAATGTGACGTGTGTACAATTACCAATTTACTATTCAAGTAAATACGAGCTCTTTAGCTTATCTTAAAAAGCCATACTTGCAAATAAATTTATTAACCTGTTTGGTATTGATTAAAATCAAAATTTAATCTAAATCAAGGTCAAACAATTAATATTAACTACATATTTTATTAGTCCCACAACTTTTCAATCATATATTTCATCAACTTTTATTAAAATCTACGATGATGTATGCTTAATTAGCATTTCAGGGTGCGGGAACAAGATAGGACCCACAAAGATTAAACATTGGGCACATTTATAGTGTTCAATTTCAAATTGGTTGATGACTGCCGTTGAAATAATAGAACATACTATTAGCCCAAAGTTGTTCGATTAATTAATGGAAAAATTGTTTCAAACCCTACATTTTAAAGTTTCAATTCATTAATCGGTTAGTAATTATTTTTTTCTTCACATGCCAGGTATATCTACTATACCCCACGTCACTCCACCCAACCCCTCTAAAATCGAATCTGAATATTCATCCCCACCCAACCTACTACCCCAAATGTCGAGATATTCTCCCAGATTTCTCCTGAACAGAACCGCTATCGACACACATTCTTCACGGGTCTCATGGCGAAGCACTGTAGGAATGATGATGGACATGGTAGTGGAGAGTAAAAAGTGAGGCGATGAAGGAGACATGTGATGGCATCTCCAGTGGCATCTGAGGTAAGTTTGGAATGGGTTGATGGAGTTGGCGATGATGCTGTAGATGTTTCTTGGCGATGGCGCTGCAATGAACTAGTGATATGACGATTGTAGATTTGAGATGAGGGATGTTGTCAGAAAAATGGGACGACGCTGCAGTGCACTCGATGTGATAGCCCAAAAATAATTAACCAAGAGAGGGGTGAATTGATTTTTAAATTTTTTTTTTTCAAAAACTAGACTTACATCAATCAAGTTAAGAACACATTGATCAATTAAATACTCATAAGCAAATAAAAGCAAGTAAATCAATCAAATAATAAATATAAATGAATTAACGATAAGTAGAAGAGTAGAGAGAATGCAAACGATATAATTATGAAGGTTTGATCTAAAATAATGATCTACGTCCTCCATTACCAAATTCTCTGACACATGCAATGCATTTTCACTATATTAATTGACTTATGGTACAAGTTAACCCTTTACAGCGCTTTCGGTGACTTACAAACAAGGAGCAACGATCCTTATACACTATTGAATTTTACGGGATCTCAATATGACCCGTAAATTTAAAGATGAATGATTTTATAATTTGAAACTTCTCTCTTAACAAAAAATATACATAAATTAAGTATAAAAAGAGAAATATGTTAACACTTAAATGAATAATAATAAATGAAGCTCAAGTGTTAGATGAAATTTTTTTGATGAAAAATATGATTTTCAAATGTTGAATCAATCAATCAAAAAATTTCAAAGTCAATGGTTGAAGAATTAAATAAAATGTAAACTCAAAGAGTTTTACTCAAATATTTCTCACTTTAATACTCTTAAAGAATGTTATAATGTAAGAAGTAGATGTATTTATAGAGTTCAAAATGTCAAAAAGTTTGTGAGTTTGGATGATTTGTCCAGTTGATCCCTTTTTGTTTGGATGACCAATATAACCGTTTGTACACTAAAACTTAGAAGTCAGAATTGTCAAATTTTGGACCGTTGGAGACTTCAGGTCGACCACCTCTTTCGCCCGGTCAACCGCCCAGCAGCTTCGATCTTTTTACATTTTGGTCCCATTTGTTCTGATTTGAAGATTTTGAAAGACATGTTTTTTGGAAAATATTTTTAACTGACTTTTCAAGATAAAAATATGTTTTTCAAAGTTTAAATATTATTTTAAAAGTCATTTTTATATTTGATCAAATCATTGCATTTAATTGACTTTTAATTCACAAAATTGTGTTTAATGCATAGAAAGATTTTGAGTTAAGCATTCATTATCAAATATCAAAGTGTTAGTACATTTACACTTTATTTAAGAAAATCAAGGCCTTGATCTTGTTCCGAAGTTTAGCTCTTAAGTTCTTGACTATGTGACTTCGATCTTGTTCTCCTTTATGAGTCAGATTTGTGATGATATCTTTTGATCTTTTAACGACTATCGATCAATCTTTCATAGTATGTTTTGAAGAACTATAACCATTTAAATTCAATTTGTTAGTAAACAAGATTAACTTGTTTGTTATAATCAAAACTTTAAGGTTATAATCAATTATAGGTCAACAATTTTTTCCTTTTTAATTATGACAAATAAGATGATTTACAAAGTATTATTGAACAATTGATAAGGAATATAAATCTTAAATTTTACATATAATCCATCTATTCCCCCTATCTTTCACAATCCAATAGTTACTCACTTTAAAGTCATTCACACGTAATGCATATATTCCCCATATCTTTTATAAACCAATAGCCATTCACTTTAAAACATATATTTATTAAGGCAAGTATTTTGATCATATCCATCTATCATCACATTTTCATCAATCATATCACTTCATATATTTTCACCATTTTATCATAAGCAAAAAGATATAACATTTAAGGTGAAAACATATCCATAGGAAACAATATAGGATATCGCATACATAGGCAAGGCAAAACATGAGTTTACGAAAGGTAAAGATACAAAGAGATTAGATCAATAGAGAAGAAGAAAAGTGAAAGAAATGTGTGAAAAATGAGGGTTTGGAGTGTTTAAAAAAGGAAAAAACGCAACAGTCTGATCGACTGCTGGAACCGTCTGATCGACTGCTGGAACCGTCCGGTCGATCAGACGTTTTTTTTTGGTTTCTATCTGAAAATGTTCTAATTTTTCGATCATTTTCGACTGTCTGACAGATTTTTTTTAAACATCGCACTAAACAAAATATATAATAAACAATACTAAAAAAATCAAGTAAGAATACGTAGTATAAATTTAATTTAACCATGCACTTCGAACTCATCAATAATGTCTAAACCCCTTTGAATATGAGAAAACCAATTAAAAGTTAAGAGTTTTAGTGAAAATGTTGGCAATTGATTTTTCGTATTTATAAATTCCAATACAATATCTCATTTTTATACATGATCTCTTAGAAAGTGATGTCTAATATCAATATGCTTTGTTCGAGAGTGTAAAATGGGATTTTTTCGATAAATTTATGGCACTAGTGTTGTTATACATGATATGTATATGATCAAATGATAAGTGATAATCACTAAGGATTTATTTCATCCATAATGTTTGTGCACAACAATTAGCGGCCAAGATATATTCGATTTCGATGGTAGATAATGCAACGAAATTTTATTTCTCACTAAACCATGATACAAGTGCAAAGCCTAGAAAGTAACATATTTCGCTAGTGCTTTTGTGATGAATTGTGCAACCAGCTCAATCGACATTCGAAGCTAAGTAAGTCAATGTGTGTGTCATTTGGATACCAAATGCCTAATGTTCTATTGTCACTAAGATATTTAAAAATTATTTTTAGGCACTAAGGTGTGATTTTTAGGATTTGATTGAAAAGTAGCACATAAACACATTAAACATAATCCTGGCTCTACTGAGGTGACGTAAAGAAGGGATCCGATCATATTTCGATATTTAGTTACATCAACGGATATACCTTGATCATTTTTGCCCAATTTTATGGATGTACTCATCAGAGTGTTCATTGTCTTCGAGTTTTCTATTTCAAACCTCTCGAGCATATCCAATATATACTTATGTTGGACTAATGAATATCCCATCATTAGTTTGTCTAATTTGGAGTCCAAGAAAGAATTTGAATTCTCCCATCATGCTCGTTTCGAACTTCTTGCTCATTTATTTCTAAAAAAATATTTTATACTAATGACGGTTTGATCATTTGGTTTAGCATAGCTAGAATTCAAAATTCATAACACTCAATTTCTTTGAAATTTTTTGGTTCAATTTATGACTTAAAAGCAAAACTATTAAGATGATTTTTATTAGAAGCTCTAGTAGTTATACCTTTGGATGGATTACTAATAATTAGTTCTTTTGGATGAGAATGAATAAACCTCCATGCTTGTGGTAGAGTATGATCATTTGATACTTCAGAAGGTTTTATTTCACTTTGTTGAACGTTTACTTCTTCATTATGTTCACCTTTTGGATCTTCCTTATTTTGATCTTGAATATTCATTTGTTCGAAATAAATTTTCAATTTTACATCATTGGCAATACATTTCTCATGATCAAAATGAATAGTTTCATCAAAAGTAATATGCATAGATTCTTCAACCACTAGGTTCTTTTGTTAAAGATTCTATAAGTTTTGCTAATCAAATTTTTTCAAATTTTCTTTTGTGTTCAAAATAAAGCATTTCAACCAAATATTTTGAAATAATCAATATTTGGAATTCTATTTTTTCAAAACTCATATGGAGTTTAAGTTTTCTTTCGGCTAAATAAAACTCTATTAACAATGTAGCAAGCGGTGTTAACGGCTTTGACCTAAAAGTATTTGGCAAGCTATTTTGATTAAGCATAGTTCTTGCCATTTCTTACCATGTGCGTTTATTCCTTTCTACTACACTATTTTGTTGATGATTTTTAGGAGCCGAAAAATTGTGTTCATAAAATTGTGTTCATATCCATTTTCATTACAAAAATAATCAAAAGCGATATTATCAAATTCTCCACCGTGATCACTTCTAATAGTTGTAATGGAGTATCTTTTTTTATTTTGAACATTTTTACAAAAACCAATGAAGAAAACGTGCGTTGTACGTTAGTTGATTATTGTCGACAAGATAGAAATGATTTTATTTTGGAACTGATGTTGGTCGATGGTTTCCTTCATCTGATGAAACATGAAGGAGTTATATTTTCTTGAAGCATCCAACAACAATGAAGTTCCATTCAATACAACCTAGCACCTTTAGCACTAATTTTAAGTTGTAATACATCGCTAATTTTAGCGCACGAAAAATCGACCAACGGATTTATACTAAGCATTTTCCAAAATCACAAGGAATTCCAGCTATACAGATAGCAAATGATGTCAAAACAGTGATGAAGCTATTTTTTATAAAGAGAACTAGCATACTACAATGTTAATATTCAAAACTTGCTCCAAGTAAAATGTTTGTTCTTTCCTCAAATCCTCCTGGCAGCTAATTTTCTTTTTCATCTTCTTCTTGGTTCTTCCCTTTTCTAACAACCCAAATGAGTGATTGAGGGAACTCAGCCCACTGGCATTCTAGAAAATCAAAGAAGATTGACATGCTACCAGATTCAGCCCTATTAATGGATGGACCAAGAAAGAAATAGAAGGTGAATTGCATCTCCTTGGTATCTACAAAGAGACGAACTTTTAGGAAGTTTTTACTTACTTTTGAGCCAGTACAGGACCAGATTTCATGCATGCAATATACACTCTTGGTTTCGGCCGAGCTAGAGTTGCTCCTAGTGTTGCTACAGTTCATTTCCACAAATTGTTAAGTGAGTGGACCAAGAAGCATGTACTCAGAAGACTACAGAAAACAAGAACTTTTGCTCCCCTTTGGTGATTGAAACTAGGAGAAAAATACATGGTTGATGTGTGGTACCATGTACCAAAAAATTTACAGGCCAAATACCGCTAAACTGACAACAAAAAAGAGAGAAATATAATGGCATGCTAGGTGGTTTCTTTAACAAGAAGCAAGCAAAAAGCACCATAAAGATAAAAGCAAAGTGAAAAAGAGAAAATATCTTAGATGGAATTTCTGAAAGATTAAAATCTAAATATAAACAAGATAACGTGAGAAGGAACAATGTTAGCATTTACCTATATTTACATCTGCATCCCAAAGAGCAACTGCCTTGGCAGATAGTTCCAGGTATCCCTCAACATGTTCGTAGACAATAAAGTATGAATAAGACAGGACACACTTTGTTGTATTTTTTTAACATTACCACGGAACATTTGGGTAGAGGAAATTAATGTAAACACATGTAGGCTTTCCAAATAGGATAGTGCGTGAAGATTCAGACCTCTGTTTTCTCATCAGACTTTCACAGAAGATTAACAAAAATGGCAAGTGAAACCAGAAGTAACGAAAATACCAGTGTTAAAAGGTCTCCGTGTTTCCTATCTTCTGCTTCAATAGCTCTATCAAGAATGCTACCTGATGTTGCACTGGTGAACAGAGATTGAAATATGAAATGAAGGAAAAATTATGACCCCTAATTAAAATTAAGATGAATGTTCATTCTGATCAAATGCTGTGAAATAAAAGTCTGCACTCATAAAAATGCTCCTCTAAGCCCTGAGGCAATTTAATTCCATTACAACAGTGTGCTCTATGTATGCAATCCATCC
>CAIGRB010010387.1:0-26064 GCA_903798255.1 Fraxinus quadrangulata
GACGATTTGAGTTTTTGAATGCTTAAGAAGATATATTCATAAAAAACTCAAGAAACAAAGTTTGTTAGAAACACAAGTATATTGTTTGTTATAATCAAAACAAGTGGAGCTATAAATCATAGGTCAACAACTACACTCTCTCAACTTTATTCAGAACGCTATTACAAGGCATGCAAAAGTTATAAATGACTGCTCTGACAATGTCCACAATATACTTTGCAAGCATGACCTCAAGTTCATTATTTCTACATTGGATTAAATTCGACCAGCAAAGCTAACATCGACTCTCCACATGACGTGTCAATAAAAAAAATGATAGCTGTATGAAATTATGGAAGATTTGGCTACCACTAGTTCATTAGGGTAAACTGAAAGATCGGGTCAAAAGAGAGCTTCGAGGATGAATAAAATTGACACACTTATATCAATTTAGCACATATAGCAGCACTAACTAAAAATGTTGATGTTATGACAAAAAATCAAACATGAAGACAGTTTAAGCAACTAGGTCGAGATGCAATCATTGTGGAAACGATTATGAAAGTGTGAACTCTAATGTGGAAAGTCCATTTGCTAAATCAACTAAGAAGGTAAATTATATGCAAAATTAATAGAGACAATAGAATAATCCCCACTCCAGCCTATATAATTCGGGTTGGAAAAAAAATATAAACTTCTTCTGGAGTAATGCATGGTCTTCTCATGCACCACATCAAAATGTATCCTCGAGTTTTGAATAGCTAGAAAAGAAAGCTTCATGGGAATAAGCATTTGGCAACAAACGATAAGTTTCAGCTTCATTCATGTAAAAGAATAAAACAAACACTCAAATCTTGAGGGACAAGATGGGAAAAACTTTCAGATTCAAGGGATTGCAATAAAAAATTTGAAAAATTTGGGCAAATAATTTGGGATCCTGTAAAGTTATACTAAAATAAATCTCAAGCAACATATGATGGCAATAAGTATTTTGAAGAATGAAATAATTGAGAATCCATCGTGAAAGCACAAATTCTAGTTCGCAAAAAAGGCTGGAGGAAGAAACGATTTAGGCATTTACTTCGTGAAGTGGGGTTCTACTTCCAAGAATTACATTTAAGAAACACATGATATTGAATGAAAATGTACATTCCACCGGTAAGGAACATGCGGATCAATCTGAAAAATCAACAAAAAATATTTTAAATCAGAAGTAAGACAATCCACAGGTTAAGGCAACCATCATGTTAAAAACATATGTACCTCTTGTCCCTTTCCTCAAAGACTGCAAAAGGAAGATCAAAGAACGGTTTGCAAGTTCTTGGACATATTCAAAAAACTTCATGTCAATATCCTGCTTCTTGAGACCATATCTCATATGCAAAGTTCCTAAATGAGATATTGTCAAAGAAAATAAAGCTCAATAAATTTGAGGCAATTGTTCTAATGAAGAGTGTGGTGCTATCTTGCAACACAAACTACCTCCTAAGCTAAAGGATTCAAGGAGTCTCAAAATATCTTGCTCAATAGGAAATTGTTCTACTTTTAATGCTTTATGTGATTTCGGAGCAATTATAAATATAATGTCTTTAGAGGTGCTAAAGGACACTATAATCTCCCTTCAAGTGGCAGATTGATCAATCAAACATTTTCGAGGAGTGGTTGAAAACATGCTCATTAAAGTAGACAAGTTCATATTTCCAGCAGAATTTATCGTCTTAGATATAGAAGAATACTAGGATGTACCACTAATCTTGGATGGGTCATTCTTATCTACGGGCCGAGCTTCTATGGACTTTGAAGCAGGTAAGCTGACCTGGAGAGTGGATGATGAGCAAGAAAAGTTTCACGTTTATGCCATTGTCGAGAACCCATACAATTATGAGTAAAGCCAATAAGATAAGGAGGAGAAGTAAAAGATCACGTAAAGTGTCCACATAGAAAAGGAATATGTGGAATCATTGGAAACATCACCGATGAAAAGGGAGCTCTCCAAGTTTGGAGAATAGAGAAGGGTTTTGGAATGTTGAACATTGTGTTCATTGCTTTACCAGTCAAGTTCGCTTTGAACCACCATGCTTAACTCCTCCATGGAGTTTAGCTAAAGAAAAATTAAGCTATATTGAGAGACAATCCAATTTATTACCATTTTATTTATTGTATGTATTGCATGTAGTTTGATAGGTTCGCATTTAGATTTAGGCATGTTTTTTTTTTTAAAAAAAGAAAATTTGCAATAAAAGGGTCATCATGTCAATAATAGGCCTAAAAAATTTTATATGAGTAAAAATAGTCTAAAAATATATGGCACGCTTTATGATGCACTATGGCAGTAAAAACCTGGTTGTTTTTCATAGTCATCTCTATATATACACACACACTACTAGGTTGTAGATTTCATACTATATTTTCGCCCTTACATTCGTTTCTATCCATTCATGCACATCTCAGCCCATTTTGTTGTCGGTTTTCATTTATGGTATGCATTGAATTTATCACTTTTGTCCTCTAAATTTCATGATTTTCATCTTAAATCGAAAATACAATGACATTTAAACTGCAAGTACTTAATAAAATGGAGAATTGGAATGGAAATTATTCGAATTTTGCATCTACCATCCAACACACCTCCCGATGAATCTCTGCATCTCTTTTTTTGGTATTTTGTTGATTTGTACTTTATGATTGTATACATTTAGGGCAATGTATTATTCAAGTTTGGGGGTGTTTGATGCTTATTGTTGTTGTTGTTGTTGATGATGATGATGATGATGATGATGATGATGATCGATATTGTGTGTTTGTTTTTCATGTTTAAAGCTTGTTTTTTATATTGCATGAAAAATTAGAAAACTGAAGAATTTTAAAAATTTTAAAATATATATTTTATTTCTTTATTATGTACTTGTATGAGTTGGGTAGCCTTGCCAACTATTTTTTTTATATTATTGGAGTTACTCGTGATTTATGAATTACTAAAAGGTTATGAAACTAGGATTGTTTTGAAGTTTATTCATGTTGGATCTGAAAACTCTTCAGCACATTAATCAATTTTAATCACCTTATATTTTTGAAGTGGTTACCTGAATAAAATAGGTTTAAAAATCTTGAAAGTAGGTTATTCGAAACCTAAGCCACATAACTCAATTCCAAACCATTTGAAATGATAATTTGAGGGTGGCTGAACAAATGTTAGAAGCTACCAAGAGATGTGATGATTTTGTGCTTGAACATATTGTGTGAAGTATTTTGGCTAGTAGTTGGAATCTAGATAATGCACAAACACTAGGAGCTTTGATCCGAATTAATTATCCCAAAAATTAAAAGGCATTTCGCTAACTAAGGCACATGAAAAATTTGTGTACATTATTGTGTAACGTTAATTTTGAGTAATTTGACCTTATTCATGACCAATATTTAGGAGACAATCTAGAAAAAAGACTGTCTACAATGTAGAACGTAAATACACTCGAAAACTAATGAAAAGACCCCCAAAATAGAGAAGGGACATAATGAAAATAAAAATACACCAAAATATGTTGAAGCAATGATAATACAGCTATAAGCATAGCTTCTTCTTGGTTTAGCCTTGGATATTACTTGTGGATTTAGACTTTTATTAGCGTTAATTATTTAGGTAAAACTTTTTTTTAATTAAAGGAGGACGATACTTTTGAGATTTTATTAATATGCCGTCACTTGTGGCATAGGAATACTGAGGCTACATATGAAAATAATTAAAGTAATAAATAAGGAAGTACTAATTCCCTTACAATGAGAGTAAATGATAAAGAAAATTTGTAAAGTAGTAAAAAATGAAGTACTATTATTTTTTTTTGTTAAAAGAGTGCGGTACCTCCGAGATTTTATTAATATGCCCTAATTTGTGGTGGAGGAATACCGTAGTTATATGAGGAAATAATGAAAACAGTAAATAAGGAAGTACTACTCCACTTACAAAGAAAATAAATGATAAGAGATAAATGTAAGCATGTAAAAGAGGAAGTACTACTTTTCTTACAATAAGAACTAATCTAAGTAAAGACAAAAGTAAGAATAAAAAATATAAAATCATACTCTAATATTGGGTAGTCCATGTCTCTAAATCTATACAAGTGCCCTAATATGTTATGGTAGGTCAGCTACTCTATATATTTGATATCGCCGACAATCAAAACCCTCTGCATCAAGAGCATCTGCAACCTGATTTCCCTCTCTGTAGATGTGAGAAAATGTGCCTCTATCAAACGATGCGATGTCTGTGATCTATCTGAGTATGCCCTGAATAGCTTATGTTTCTCCTCTGGTGATGCAATGAATAGCTACTATTATATCTGACTCAATTCAAATGTCTCAAAGACAGAGTCTTATTTCTAGTAGAATCTCATCAAGAATAGCTTTGAACTCCACCTCTAAATCATGCACGATCTATATGAAGCTGAAAAAGCCCTAATATAGTGTCCTGCGTGATCCTTAATGATGCCTCCCTTACTCGCAATACCCTCCTTGACGCATCCATTAGTATTGATCTTGACAGATCCAATTGATGGAGTACGCCATCAAACCAGAATATGAGGAGACGGGGAGGAGGAATTAAAGAAATACCAAAGATGGGTGCAAATATCAAATCTCCTCGCCAATGCACAACTCAAAATAGTCCTCCTATATGAAGAAAATAGATCTTGCAATATAACCTCCATATGATACGTCTAGCCACCATGCGGATACTTCTATACTTCGCATCATTCATATCGGTCCATAGAAACCAAAATATCAGTACAGGAATGATAGTGTAAATGTGTCGATAGCAAACATACTGCCCGAAATACCTCAATCTCTGGAAACTCTGTCTAATTCCCTCTCTTAAACTCATAGGTATCTGAAAAATTTTCCCAAAATGTTGCCATACCTGATCGAAGATATTACTGCTGATGAAAATATGACTAATAATCTCGATCTCAGAACAACACTGGTAGCGGGAAGCCAATTGGCATTCAATCTTCCTCTAAATAACCACATCTACTGGAATGAGGTAATGTCATAGTCTCTAGTAGAAAAATGAGACAGTGATGGATAAAATGGAACTTCGTATTAATCGATATGAATCCTAATACTAACATCCCGATTGTATGAGTTACCATGCATACTTGGTAGCGAAGCTACCATTCGATGTATTCCTTCAAAAATTAATATCTGGAGCATCCGTACATAAAGGTATAGCC
Organism: Fraxinus quadrangulata; assembly: GCA_903798255.1. Lineage (NCBI taxonomy): Eukaryota > Viridiplantae > Streptophyta > Magnoliopsida > Lamiales > Oleaceae > Fraxinus > Fraxinus quadrangulata. The sequence continues at coordinate 5,202 of CAIGRB010010387.1, forward strand.
CATATTTGCTCCACTATGAAAGGAGGGAGAACCTGTAATAAATGTCCAATATCCAACCTAATATCATAAAACAAATCTTGCACCCTATCAAATGTGTGTTTTTGGTGTGGGAATAGAGAGGTCAACGTGGTGTCGCCCATCCACAACCATTTTTGGCGCATCTATCAGTATTGATCTTGATAGATCCAACTGATGCAGTGCACCAACAAACCAAAATAGGGATAGGTGGGGAAGGAAGGTCCTAAGAAATGCTAAAAATGGGTGCAAGTGTTAAATCTTCTCGCTAATGCACAGTTTAAAACATTCCTCTCATATGAAGAAAAGAGATCATGCGATAGATCCTCTAAATAATATGTTTGGCCACCATGCGGATCCACCTATGCTTCATGTCATTCTTCTCGGTCCATAGAAACCAAAATATCAATAGAGAAATGATAGTGAGAATGTGGCCATAACGAATATACTATCCAGAATATCTCCATCTTTGGAATCTCCACCTGACTCCATTTCCTGAACTCATAGATATCTAAAAAAAATCTCCAAAATGCTACCATACTTGATCGGAGATGCTACCATACTCCTTCCTGATAGACTGATTCTAGCTGTTGGAGAATATGATCATATCATCAACAAATGAAAAGTGTGAGATAAGAGTACTACTACCATGTCTATAACACATATTGGGATACTCTTGAAGCCTCTGAGTGAGCAGACGTGAGAAGTAATCTGCAACTATGATGAACAAAGATGGCAAAATGGGATCATCTTGTCTGAGCTCTCGTAAGGAGGAAAAAAACATATGGGTGGCCATTTAGGAGTTCAAAAAAAGATACTCCCAGAAGCACCACCTGATTCTGTCGATCCAGATCTGATCAAATCCAAATGCCTCCAATACACAATAAATGAAGCCTCAATCTATGCGAACGTGTGCTTCAGCCATGTCTAACTTGTGCATAGTGCTATCCTCTCGTACTCTAGAATCCAAAGTGTAGAGAAACTCTTTAGCCAATAAGACATTGTCCCCAATCAGGCGGCCAGGGATGAAGCCACTTTATGGAAGAGAGATAATGCGCGGTAACAATGTACTCAAACAAGTGTTCCAAAACTTAGTAATAAGCTTGTTGAACATTGTACATAAATTCATGGATTTGAAGTCAGTCTATCTACAATCATAATCCCTCTTAGAGAGCAATACAATAGTAGTAGCAGCAAAATTTCATGGAAGATGGCCACCGTCAAAGAAGTCCAAGACTGCCTTGTATACGTCATCCTAAATAATGTCCCAGTAATGTGGAAGAATAGAAACGAATCCTTCTGGGCCAGCAACAACACTGTCAACATCTATACTAAATACCACATCCCATACCTCATAAATCAAATGGGGACGGTTTAGTGTCAAATTATCGTCCTTCGTCAAAATCTTAGGGATGATATCAGAACGAATGGGGTCCAAAGGCTATGTAGGAGCAAGTAGAAGGTCATGGTAGAATGCAATAGTCGATGTTTGAATGTCAAGAAGAGTAGCTAAGACTTCTCTTGTCTGCGTCCTGATAGATCTAATAAACAATTTGATCCGGCATCCCTGAACCATCGCATGAAAATATTGAGTATTGTGATCTCCCTCACATACCCAACATGAACTGGCCTTTTGCTTCCAAAAACTCTCCTCAATAAATAAGGTCTGGGTCAAAACTGCATTGGCATGATATAATAAGACATGATGCTCCAGTGTAGGGTCTCTATCATATACTGTCTCTACCTCATCTACTATAGCCTCTGCATCCTACACTCATTGGAAAACATCTCCAAACACATGTCGATTCTACCAACATAGTCATTGTTTCAGCCTAAAGAACTTCTTCCAAAGAAAAGCCACCCCCGTAAGTTGAGTATGGAATGACCACTTTTGAGACAAAGGTTGAGAAGTCATGATATTTGATCCAAACATTGAGGAATTTGAAAGGTCTAAGCCCCAAATCATCATTAGAAATCCACTAAAGTAGTAAAAGCGAATGAATAAATAATAAGATTCAACCTTTAGAATTGTCATTGTTAGAGAGAGCAAATTTGGTGTATGCAATACATGAAAATAAAGGAAATATTTGACCATTGATGCTTAAAAAATAACAACTTACAACGTTTATTGTGATTGAACTGACTATGCACATACACACATCAACCTAATATTGAATAAGTTGATAAATTAATCTTGGAGATATAACTTGGAGGTAGTTATTGAGTAGTTCAAGTGATTTCAAAACTTGAGGTGAAACGACAAGCTATGTCACTATATTATTTATTATTTATTTATGTCTATTAAGTAGCTTATTTTATTCGAGACGAACAAGTGTTCAAGTTTGAAAGTTTTTGATAAGTACAATTTCTACGCATATCTTGGCCATCAAAAGTGAATATTTAAGCACCTATACGATAAGATTGCTACATAATTTGGTTATACATTGATTGCTACAATACATATTCAGGTTTGGATGGCTTTTAAGCAAAAGAAGTGATAATCGACCAAATAAGGGCATCAAATGAAAAATTCTAAAGGTCAATGACTATATTGCAGATATAAAAATTGATTCAGACCGATAAATGATTATTGAAGACTATACTGAGTCAATTAGATGAAATTAAAAAATAAAAGATGAAAACTCCACTAAAAAGGGACTCAAGATGAACAAGGAAGACACTTGGGGATCAAAATGACATTAAGAAAAAACTTAGGGTGTGCAATCTAGGTGTTGCGATTGTTTGGCAAAAGCAGATTTTGTTTGACTTTGCTGTTGCGATCTCATGACATTACACTATGTGATCGCACTACACAAAAAATGGTAAATGGGTCAATTTCCTCCTATGATGCAAACTTCTTATGACAATCATCTTGGACATAGATTTTGATCTAATTTTAGCCTTTTTAATAAAGAACTTCATCCAACATCGTGGGAGACCTCTCATATCATACAATACGTTAAATCTTATAATTAAGAGAGGCCAATTAATCATTCTTTCGGAAGAAATCAAGAGTCCAGATATAAAAACTTAATCCTTTGAAAATTCAATCTTAATTTTTGTGCAAGGAATATGAAGGTGTCACTGGAGATCAATCAAGAAAGATTGAAGAGATTTAAAATCCTGGTGAAGTCTTATAAACTGAATACGAATTTTTGTATCTTTGTAATGCTAAACTAGATTTTCAATCCATAAGATATAGACGAATCCTTATTATGAAAATATAATATATTTTTAATGTTTTGATGTTCAATATGTGTTTATTTTAGTTTAAAGATTTTCAATTCTTAATCATCAATTGAATTGATGTGTGAATTTAATTGTTATTGATAATAGATAGCCACATTATAATACTTGTTGTAAGATTCGATAGATGATAGATATATACGATTATGCCACGTATAATTTTAATAGATGTTCTAGTCTAATGCATATTCTTTCATGACGAATACTTATAAAGAAAATTTAATATATTTTTTAATGTTTTGATATTCAATATGTGTTTATTATAGTTTAAAGATTTTCAATTCTTGAAGTTTAAAGATTTTCAATTCTTAATCATCAATTGAATTGATGTGTGAATTTAATTGTTATTGATAATAGATAGCCACATTATAATACTTGTTGTAAGATTCGATAGATGATAGATATATACGATTATGCCACGTATAATTTTAATAGATGTTCTAGTCTAATGCATATTCTTTCATGACGAATCTTTATTATGAAAATTTAATATATTTTTTAATGTTTTGATATTCAATATGTGTTTATTTTAGTTTAAAGGTTTTCAATTCTTGATCAACAATTGAATTGATGTGTGAATTGAATTCTTATTGATAATAGATAGCCACATTATAATAATTGCTGTAAGATTCGATAGAGGATAGATATATACTATTATGCCATGTATAATTTTAATAGATGTTCTAGTCTAATGCATATTCTTTCATGTTCTTATATTTCAGAGAGCTACAACATGTCACATGAAATGATATATATAATTCTAATTGAGAGAAATTATTAAATAAATGAGGAACATTAACCGACAACAACGAATACGTATTGTCATGACATTAAATTGTAATAAAATGTGTTAATGAGAGTTTGGAATCTTAGCGCATGTTTGACCAAATTTTACAAAAGCTTTCATAGTTTCTCATTAGACTATCATACCGTGTACTTGCGGGATTTCGTATGATCAATGTCGCACATTAATAGTGAAGCATTAATATTTATCTCCAATAAAGACATTATCTTATTATGTTTAATGTGAAGAATTATTATTTATCTCTGTTAAAGACAACGTCATGTTATGTGATATTTGTTGATAAAATCAATAAAGTGGATCTCATATTCATATGTTTAATTTGTCTTATCATTTTATATTATATTAATCATCCCTATTTAAAAATAAATAACATTTTCAATCATAATATGCACTCAACTGAGAACTGAAATCTTAAAATAAAATTTAATTAGCAATTAAAAAGAAAAAAGAAAACACATACTGAACCCAACGTCTCAGATGTGGCCAAGCTTCAAGCTCGCACTGAGCTCTAATTCGAGGCCTATTGCCCCTGTCACTCCACGTGCCATAATTTTTCCTTCTGACTCGGCAAATGGCGTCGTTTGTCCAAATGCTTTATTTATTATATTTTCAACTATGTAATTCATTTATGGTATTTATTTGTTCTAATATTATCAAGAATACATGTTTCACAATTAGGCCAATGTCTTTGTTTCGTAAGCAGGTTTCACTAAGGCCCGTTTAAGAAATGTTGTATGTTTCAACAAGTTGCGTTTAATAATAAAAAAGTGCTCTATAGTTGTGTCTATATACAATTAATAAACGAAGATAGATTATATTTATCTCTTTATGTATTATTATTGTAAAATTTATTTACACTTATATATAATATTATTAAATATTTATCTAAAACAATTTATTCATTCTAGTTATTTTAAAATGGAAAAAATAAGAAATTTTTAAATACAACATCTATATAAGGTATAACTATTTTTAAATTAGGAATTTTGCATAGATGTCCCTACAATGAAAATGGACAGAAAATATGTCATTTTTCAAAAGGTGCTCAAAAATATCTTTACTTTTTTTCATGCAAAATGTCATAATTGCCCTACTGTTGACAATTTTTTCCTTCATTTAATGCTCAATTAATGTTAGGATTTGATGTTTAGCTTGTTGAAGAAGATACCCATGAATCTACTAATTATACAATGTATAATACAATTGTTAACAAAAAAAAAAAAAAGAACTTAACATTTTCTTTAGATGATGAATTGAAATTTGCTCTCAAAACATGTAAGTGTTAATCTCCTCTACCATAGAAATATCAAAGTTGAATATTTTTATCTTATAATTTGTAGTTTTGAATCATAAATACTCACATCACTTACTTTGTAAATTATTTTCATTAATTAATTTTGATAAGTTTTTTTAAACCTTTTTGAAAAAATATATATAGTTCAAAGCATAAAAAAGTTTGAACACTACATATTTAATATAGCATTGTACAAATTATTTGTCAAGATTTTTTCATTCCGTAAATAAGCATTATGAGCATACTTAATGCTTCATCAAGAATGTTTTTTCCATCATACTCATTAAATGCTTGACATTTCTCAACAATTCAAATGCCAATCNTTGACACAAACAACATAACATAAAAATACAACACAAATTGAACATATTAGGTGACATGAAACATCATTCACCTACATCAAGAGTCATCCACATTTGACATGTCACTACCGTTATTTTCCATCTCATTGTCAGAACAAATGAAAATAATATTCAACAATGGGAAGTTCAAAATTTAGTCATCACTACCTGACTTGTCTTCGTAAGGGGGCATGTAGGAGAACTCGTTATCAACTTCCTTATTATTGTAGGAGAGCACGTTACCAACTTCCTCATTCAATAATAGAGAGGATGGCAAAGAAATCTCGTTCAACTTCGAGAAATGAACCGGTGGAAGGATTCTTTGACTATTAGGTTGATCCACATCATCATCGTCTAAATCAACGACGATGGAGAATAAGGGGGACGAATCAGGGATTAGGGAAGAGTTGTTGAGGTCATTCAACTCAATGTTTCCATTTGTCGAATTCGTTACTCGAATTATTGGACTTCAATAAATTTTATATAGTGATACTCTATAATGTTGTAAGCAAATATGTGGCAGTATTGGTGATATCACATTTCATTACTCGATATAACATTTTATTATGGAATTATCAGTAGTATTGTTGATAGTCTCACATCTCGCAAACGATGCCTTACAAATGTAATTCGAAACAGTGCATGGCCGACAATTGAACTATCTTTCTAGCTAGTTCAGTGCTATTTTTCTCGACAATTCGACCTCATACACATCATGTAAAAATGTCCTTAAAAAAGTACAATATACTGCACAATAAAATTGTATTTTTACCTGTAAACATGAACATGAACTAAACAAACATAAAAATAAGTTGTTTGATGTACAAATCATCATATAACTTCAAAATAATACGACAAATTATAAGTCCAAAAGCAACACATAGTTGTCTGAATCAATGAAGTCATATTGCGTACTATTCTTCTCTCTCCTCTAGCCACTTCTAGTGTTAGGAGTTCAAAATCCATCTACAACTCCATTAACATGACCAAATTCCAATGTCGATGATGATTTAACATGAAATGAATTTTTACGGCACATAGTGAAGCAACTCAAATGCATTTTCATTTTATTATAACTATCGAGTAATCCATTCAAACTGTCAAGAAATTCAATAACCACATGTCAAGAATGACATATTTTCTCGATAAATGTTTCGTTTGTACTTTAAAGAAACTCTTCAGATGCAAACACGAATAAGATGTTTCAATCTATAATGACCATATAATGAACCACATTGCGACAAATTGAATCAACCATAGAATGAGGCATAGAATGAACCACATTACCATAGAATGAATAACTGAGTGATCCACATCACCTAAGCTATGAATCAACAAATTGAATTACATTGCAACAAATTAAAACAACATATCAATCCCCAAATTAAACCCTAAATTGTCAAACCTACAATGGACATGTAACCACAAATTCAATCTATATTCAAAGCACACCCTCATAAAGTTCCAATGAAATCCTTTACAAGAACACAATTCATAAGAAAATAAACCACAGTGGACATGTATATTCTATTTTGAGGCAAACCCACCACCTATTAGAGGAAAAAGACAACTTCCTAAAAATTTATACAATTTTGGCAAAAAAATCCAACATTTTCGAGTAATATTAGCCTCTCTGCTACCACAGTAGCACCTAATGTGTTCAGCACCATTCGTGTTCTAGTAAAGAAGCTTACACTCATTCACATTGGTTCATCCTGCTATGCTTTGGGCCTTTTGCTCTTCTAACGTAAAAGATATCCAGCCATTCGTCAAGGCCCAGGCTAAATCCTTGTCGTGAGCTAGATTCGAACTAGAACCTCTAGGCAAAAGGCAGGCCAATGAACTACCTTTCATTCTGATAACCACTTTTAAAAAGAAAGAAGAGAGTAAAATAACCATCCAAAGAGAAAGGACGGAAGTGTGAACACTATCCGAATACTAATCGAGGGAGATGGGATACAGGGATCAATCCACCTAGACCAATTAAGCCCATGGGCTTAGTGGTATGAATTAAACCTTATAATGCACCTCAAAAGAGAGTTTAAAGAACAAGTTTGGAGTGTACATCTTACGAGTGTAGAAATGATATAATTGACCATTGATGGTCGAAAATTGAATCAACTTGTGAATTTATGGTGTTTGACATGATTTTTCACACACTGACACCAGTTTTCATTGGATAAGTAAAATTTGATCTTGGCATTTTAACTTTGAACTCTTTATAAGTTTGATATAAGAACTCCAAAATTGGGAAAAAATGAAAAGCTATCTGGCTACTCTATATTTTTGCTTGTTTTGTATCAAGATACATATGTGATTTGTATATAAAAAAATAAGTGTTCAAGTTTGGAGGTACTTGATAAGTATATTTTATGTACTTATTTGAACCGTAAACATAGATATTTGGGATTACTTTTAGGGAATTATTAATTAATCTCATGTAAATATTGTTTGCTTGGTAAAACTCGATGTTGGACGAATTTTTGGAGAAAAGAAGAGAAAATTGGGCTGAAATGATGAATCATGTACATAATTTTGAGAGAGGACCAACTTGATACAAATTGGAAGATCAAGGTGTCGATTACAATTACAGCAGATTTGAGCTGATCGAAAGAGGGAAACCAAGGATCAAACTAGATTGAACGAAAAGATGAACCTTGTGATCGCAAGGGGTTGTTTGTCAAAAGCAAATGTTAACAACGGTGTTCCATGTGATCTATGGTGAAAATATTTCTTTCTTTTCTAGTTTGGTCCAATGTTTTGGAAAGTAATTTAGATGAGGATTTAACCTACTTCGGGCCTTCAATTTTGAGATTCTTCATTCTACAACATAGACAAAACAATGTTAGGAAGAGATTAAAGGCAAAGAATAACAATGTATTGGAGATTCACGGATTGAGATAGAAGATTAGAAAGCAAGAAATTAGTTTTACGTCTATTTTCTGCAATTAAATATTTCAAGTGATAAATTTTCAAAACTTTTGTTGTATTTTCATTATTGAGATGTTAGGCGAAATACATTAGTGTTGTGATGAAGACAAAACCATTTATTTCACCGTTTTAAATCAAAGATCATTTAGTTACTTGATTTATGTTATTGATCGATATTGCATATATGGATTATTTGAATGCTCGATCACCATTTAGATAATATTTAATGATTTTTTTTAGAGGCTTGAATAGTTCTAGAACATTGCAATAATCAATACAAGGCTCAATAAACGTTAGGAAGAATAGTTTATAACTTGTGCAATCAAATAAGTAATGGTGTGATTGAACGTATTACTTCATATATGAATTCGGTATAGAGATACTTTCGGTTGTGGTCGTACTTAGAAATATGTTTGACTTACCTAGAAATAGATAATTAAATAAAATTGAGTTATCGATCATCAATTATACTAAAATTATAATACATAACATAGGTCGAGAATTGAAACGGGGAACAGGAGGTGGAGTTGAAATTTCAACACATTCTTCTCATACGTCGTCTTCACATGCATTTAGATAATCATTAGGATAAATATTAATAGTTAAAATAATCAACAATCAAAACTCTCTTTTTTTTTAGTTACATTTGGATTTGACATCGAATTAATACAATTCAAGTTAGAACTTTTTTCTTGTGGAACGATGCTCTTACTCTTAAACTATTCGAATTCTTTCGATATTTTACTGGACAATAATGATTCTATATTTTGTGAAAGTAACTTTTTTCCTCTTTCAATCTGATCATAGAAACGTCGAAATGTTTCATCTATATTACTTGAAAAGGTATTACTTTTTCTAAATACAGGTTTACGAGGTTATATTTCTTCCAAGTACAAGTAAATCTCAAATTATTATTATTATTTTTAATCTTTATCCCAAAGAAAAGACAACGTGAAACAATAGTATTTAGAAACAGCCAACTACTAATCAATATTCTTCGTAGCAGTCAACAATTTGGTCCTTTTATTTTTTTGACTTTGATACCGCAATTTACATGGATTTTCTATATCTACTAGTTTGGACCCGTGCATTTTGTAATTTTGAAGGTTATGTTAGCGTAACAAATGTACTAAGTAAACATGCAAAAATAGAATATTTTAATTGATTTTTTATATTGATGGAATTTAGCTATTGACACAAACAACATAACATAAAGATACAGCATAAATTGAACATATTAGGTGACATGAAACATCATTCACCTACATCAAGTGTCATCCACATTTGACATGTCACTACCGTTATTTTCCATCTCATTGTCGGAACAAATGAAACTAATATTCAACGATGGGAAGTTTAAAATTTAGTCATCACTACCCGACTTGTCTTCATAAGGGGGCATGTAGGAGAACTCTTTATCAACTTCCTCATTATTGTAGGAGAACACTTTATCAACTTCCTCATTCAATAATAAAGAGGATGGCAAAGAAATCTCGTTCAACTTTGAGAAATGAATAGGTGGAAGGATTCTTTGACTATTAGGTTGATCCACATCATCATCGTCTAAATCAACGACGATGGAGAATAAGGGGGATGACCCAGGGATTAGGGAAGAGTCATTGAGGTCATTCAACTCAATGTTTCCATTTGTCGAATTCGTTACTCGAATTATTGGTCTTCAATAAATTTTATATAGTGATACTCTATAATGTTGTAAACAAATATGTGGTAGTATTGTTGATATCACATTTCATTACTCGATATAACATTTTATTATGGAATTATTAGTAGTATTGTTGATCGTCTCACATTTCGCAAACGATACCTTACAAATGTAATTTGAAACAGTACATGGCCGACAATTGAACTGTCTTTCTAGCTAGTTCAGTGCTATTTTTCTCGACAGTTCGACCTCATACACATCATGTAAAAATATCCTTAAAAAAGTACAATATACTGCACAATAATATTGTATTTTTACCTATAAACATGAACATGAACTAAACAAACATAAAAATAAGTTGTTTGATTTACACATCATATAACTTCAAAATAATACCACAAATTATAAGTCCAAAAGCAACACATAGTTGTCTGAATCAATGAAGTCATATTGCGTACTATTCTTCTCTCTCTTCTGGCCACTTCTAGTGTTAGGAGTTCGAAATCCATCTACAACTCCATTAACATGAACAAATTCCAATGTCGGTGATGATTTAACATGAAATGAATTTGTACGGCACATAGTGAAGCAACTCAAATACATTTTCATTTTATTATAACTATCGAGTAATCCATTCAAACTGTCAAGAAATTCAATAACCATATGTCGAGAATGACATATTTTCTCGATAAATGTTTCGTCTGTACTTTAAAGAAACTCTTCAGATGCAAACATGAATCAGATGTTTCAATCTATAGAATGAGGCATAGAATGAACCACATTACCATAGAATGAATCATTGAATGATCCACATTACCTGAGCTACGAATCAACAAATTGAATTACATTGCAACAAATTAAAACAACATACCAATCCACAAATTAAACACTAAATTGCTAAACCTACAATGGACATGTAACCACAAATTCAATCTATATTCGAAGCACACCCTTATAAAGTTCCAATGAAATCCCTTACAAGAACTCAATTCATAAGAAAATAAACCACAGTGGACATGTATATTCTATTTTGAGGCAAACCCACCACCTATTAGAGGAAAAAATACAACTTCCTAAAAATTTATACAATTTTGGCAAAAAAAAAATCCAACATTTTCGAGTAATATTAGCCTCTCTGCTACCACAGTAGCACATAATGTGTTTAGCACCAATCGTGTTCTGGTAACGAAGCTTACACTCATTCACATTGGTTCATCCTGCTATGCCCTGGGCCTTTTGCTCTTCTAACGTAAAAGATAGCCGGCCATTCGTCAAGGCCCAGGCTCAATCCTTGTCGTGAGCTAGATTCGAACTACAACATCTAGGCATAAGGCAGATCACCACTTTTAAAAAGAAAGAAGAGAGTAAAATAACCATCCTAATAGAAAAGATGGAAGTGTGAACACTATCCGAATACTAATCGAGGGAGATGGGATACAAGGATCAATCCACCTGGACCAATTAAGCTCATGGGCGTAGTGGTATGCATTAAACCTTATAATGCACCCCAAAAGAGAGTTTAAAGAATGAGTTTGGAGTGTACATCTTACGAGTGTAGAAATGATATAATTGACCATGGATGGTCGAAAATTGAATCAACTTGTGAATTTATGGTGTTTGATTTGATTTTTCACACACTAGCACCAATTTTCATTGGATAAGTAAAATTTGATCTTGGCATTTTAACTTGAACTCTATATAAGTTTGATATAAGAACTCCAAAATTGAGAAAAAAATGAAAAGCTATTCGGCTACTCTATATTTTTGCTTGTTTTGTATCAAGATATGAATGTGATTTTGTTCGTAAAAAAATAAGTGTTCAAGTTTGGAGGTACTTGATAAGTGTATTTCATGTACTTATCTGAACTGTAAACATAGATATTTGGGATTACTTTTAGAGAATTATTAATTAATCTCATGTAAATATTGTTTGCTTAGGTAAAACTCGATGTTGGACAAATTTTTGGAGAAAAGAAGAGAAAATTGGACTGAAATGATGAATCATGAACATAATTTTGACAATGAGGACCAACTTGATACAAATTGGAAGATCAAGTTGTCGATTACAATTACAGCAGATTTGAGCTGATCGAAAGAGCGAAACCAAGGATCAAACTACATTGAATGAAAAGATGAACCTTGTGATCGCAAGGGGTTGTTTGTCAAAAGCAAATGTTAACAACGGTGTTCCATGTGATCTATGGTGAAAATATTTGTTTCTTTTCTAGTTTTGTCCAATGTTTTGTAAAGTAATTTAGATGAGGATTTAACCTAATTCGGGCCTTCAATTTTGAGATTCTTCATTCTACAACATAGACAAAAAAATGTTAGGAAGAGATTAAAGGCAAAGAATATCAATATATTGGAGATTCACGGATTGAGATAGAAGATTAGAAAGCAAGAAATTAGTTTTACATCTATTTTCTGCAATTAAATATTTCAAGTGATAAATTTTCAAAACTTTTGTTGCATTTTCATTATTGAGATGTTAGGCGAAATACATTAGTGTTGTGATGAAGACAACACCTTTTATTTCACCGTTTTAACTCAAAGATCATTTATTTACTTGATTTACATTATTGATCGATATTACATAAATGGATTATTTGAATGCTCATTTAGATAATATTAATTATTTTATTTTTTTTGAGAGGCTTGAATAGTTCTAGAACATTGCAATCATCAATACAAGGCTCAATAAACGTCAGGAAGAATAGTTTATAACTTGTGCAATCAAATAAGTAATGGTGCGATTGAACGCATTACTTCATATATGCATTCGGTATAGAGATACTTTCGGTCGTTGTCGTGCTTAGAAATATGTTTGACTTACCTAGAAAGAGATAATTGAATAAAATTGAGTTATCGATCATCAATTATACTAAAATTATAATACATAACATAGGTCGAGAATTGAAACGGGGAACAGGAGGTGGAGTTGAAATTTCAACACATTCTTCTCATACGTCGCCTTCACACGCATTTAGATAATCATTAGGATAAGTATTAATAGTTAAAATAATCAACAATCAAAACTCTCTTTTGTTTTAGTTACATTTGGATTTGACATCGAATTAATACAATTCAAGTTAGAACTTTTTTCTTGTGGAACGATGCTCTTACTCTTAAACTACTTGAATTCTTTCGGTATTTTACTGGACAATAATGATTCTATATTTTGTGAAAGTAACTTTTTTCCTCTTTCAATCTGATCATAGAAACGTGGAAATGTTTCATCTATATTACTTGAAATGGTATTACTTTTTCTAAAGACAACGTGAAACAATAGTATTTAGAAACAGCCAACTACTAATCAATATTTTTCGTAGCAGTCAACAATTTGGTCCTTTTATTTTTTGATACCGCAATTTACATGGCTTTTCTATATCTATAATATAATAAGAAAGCCCCCACTTAAAAAAGGATTAATAAGTAATTGTATTACAAAGTAACTATACTTTTTGAAAGGTCAAACAAATATAAAAATTTCATTTGCCATTGGCTATAATTCATTAATTTATTTGCTTAGTTAAATAATTAAATTTTTAATGATTGTATTCTCAATTAAGCTATTGACTCACAAAACATTAGGATTAAAGATTAAAAAGTTAAATATTGATCATATAAATGTCAAAAATAAACAAATAAATACATTTATCATGAAATAGAAAAAAAAAAAAGTTATTTTCGTTGGATGCTATTTGAATTAAGAATTAATAAATTTGTGAGAGTTTTTCCGAAATTCTCTTGTCCAAATCGGTATTTAATGGAATTTGTAGTTTCGTTAATAAAAAATCAATTCTCGAAATTCTAGTGAAGATCAAAGAATCTTGATTGTCGGTTCAAGAACTCCTTGGGAATCCACAGAATTTTGAGTGATTTTTACTTTAGGTTTTCGAAAATTCTTGAAGAAATGAGGTTTCAAATTTTTGAGGGTTTGTATAGCTTCAAATAGGGGTAGAAGTTGGAGGGCTATCTTGCAATTACAATGTTCTAATTGTTCTATGCTATTTTTTGTATGAGTTGTGTGATACTATAAACATTCTTGATTTAGTTTGAGAGGGAACCCAGCCTCGAGCTAGCATATATGTAAGTGCGATGATCACCGGACCACATAAAAATCCTTAGATGTATTATATTTTTTTTAACTTTCGCCCATTTTTACTTTTTTTTTTTTTTTTTNTTTGCTTTTAATAATGATGCAATTTGTATCCAATGACTAAGAAACACACACATTTAATGTTAGGAAATAATGAAGAAATTATATGTCACAATATGAAGTAGCAACCACAATATTAAAAGAACACAAGAACAATTGGCAGAGGAATATAGAATTTATTAATATAGAGAAAAATACAGTAATATTATGTTTACAATATTGTCTAACTCTTTAAAACTCATATGAAAGTTAAGTATTTCGTGAAGTATATATAGGACTTAAGACAATACATTATAGTTGGAAAACGGATAAAAAAGAGCCAAAAATAAAGAAACAATAGTTTCTCGGATAGCATTGCTGCTCAGGCGTTAAGCAGGCGGCAGCGAGCGATGGTCACCCTTTTTTGAGCGCTCAAGTAGGAGATGAACATACAGTGAGCCAAAATACAACGACTTCTTCCTCTTGATTCATCTTTAGATTTCTTCAAGACCTCTTCATCTAAAATACTAATACCCAAAGGAATTTGAGTCACAATTTAACAAATCTTCACTTGACACAAATTACACTATAACGAACGAAGTTTCAATATTCTCCACCTAGAGAGAATTCCACAACAAGGAATAAAACTTGGCTTTTCAACAAAAAAGTTCTTCACAATTCTCTCCAACAGAAAAATTTCTCTACCTCTTCCTCAAAGTCCAACTAGGACCAACTCAATCAACTGAATTCAAGTATTGCTCAGCAAAAATATCTCAAGTGCCAAGTTGCTCGAATTATTGCCACGAGCTACAAAATTATGAAGAATTCAACAATGATTACCAAACATGGCAAAATCACACCTTGTAACATAATCAACACTACAAATTACTTTTGTCAAAGGTTGTTTGTTAAACTCAATATATTCAACCTAGTTCAAGTATATGTAATAAATCTGCTTCCTCGTACTTTTGTGGAGGCTTAATCTCTTTCTTGAGTCTCTTTCTAGCAATTGAATACGATGATACTATTGGTGGTGGCAAAGCGGCATTACATGTAACTTCTGAACTCGATTGATATGTATTCTTCAATGTAGACCCTAAATCAAATTCAATGATGCTGTACCGAATGGTTCTGTAAAACCCTGCAAGACATATAATTGGGACATTCTTTGTCCCTGCAATACAATACAGGCACCTTTACTAATTTTCAGAACTCCACATTCACAGTGTATTTGTACCCTTTTGAATCAAGAGTAGTCAATGAGATAAAATTTCTCTTCAAATATATAACGTGTCTCATCTTATCAAATGTTTTGACCATCCCATCAAACATTTGAATTTTGACTATTCCAATACTAACTATCTTAAAATGTTCATTACTACCCATTACCACAACACATTTCGTAACGGTTTCATATATTGCAAACAAGTCCCGATTGGGACAATATGAAAAGTTCAAGTTGTATGAAAATTTTAATTTTCGTCAAGTTTGGAGTTGCTGTCAGAAATAATCAAAAATTCTCCATCACTGTAGAAATTTTTTGCAATGTCAACTTTACTTGAAATTTTTTATTGCTTTTCCCTTATGATTTGCAGCCAATTTTTCTTTATTCTGCAACTTGTAGCAATCATTTTTAATATGCCCGTTCTTCTTGCAACAGTTATAAATCTTATTACTGAAATTAGATTTCAAACTACCCCTCTCATAACCACCATGAACAACGCATTCTCCTTGAATTTCAGATCCAACAAGAAGGTTTTTCTTCTCTTTTAAAAACAAAGTATCATATACACTTTTTCAATGATGAGAGTTCACAATTATATAATATCGTGTCTCTAAACGACATATATGACGCGGGCAACGAATACAATAAAATCAATCTCAAATCATTTTTATCATATTTAACCTCCAAGGTTTTCAAATCAGAGACAATTTTTTTTTTAAAGATGGTAAGGTAATTTTCTAAGAACGTACCTTCTGTCATACGATGAGAATACAAGAGCTGCTTCAAATGTAATTTTCTAGTTAGACTCTCCAACTTTAACCATAATGCAGCTGTAGTTTCTCTTTCAAAACATTTTGAAGAATATGATTCGAAAGATGAATCTATGATAGAGCCTTTCGATTATTACATTGTTTATCCTCCATTGACCAATTTAAGGGGATCTTGTCAAATCCAAACAAAGTATCGTCCAAATTTATCTGAGCGAGCATTGCTCTCATCTTTACCTGCCACAACGAGAATCTAGTGCTGCGATCCAAAAGCGGAATACATACTTCGTGGTTGCCATCACATGAATAAAATCTCGAACAAATCAAACTTTAAGCTTTGATATCACTTGCTAGAAAATAAGGACTAGATTATATGGCACAATATAAAGTAACAATGACAACACTAGAAGAATACAAAAACAATTGACAGATGAATGGATAATTTATTAATATGTAGAAAAATACAACAATATTGTTTTTACAATATTGTTTAACTCTCTAAACTCATATAAAGTCATATGAAAAGTCAATAATTTTGTGAAGTATATATAAAACCCAATAAAATAGATTATAGTTGGAAAGATAATAAAAAATGAGCCAAAAATAAGGAAATAATATTTTCCCAGATAATATTGTAGCTCGAGCGGCAACCTTGTACGAAGTGAGAGTTGCAACACCACTTGAGCGCCAGACAAGTGACAAGCAAGTGGTGGCCACACTATATTGAGCGCTCGAGCGGGAGATGAGCGCTCAGCAAGCCAAAATGCAGTGAATTCTTCCCTTTGATCCATCTTTAAACTTCTTCAATACCTCTTCATTCAAAATACCAATACCCAAAAGAACTTGGATCACAATTCAAAATGGGTGTGTTTTATGGATATTATTGAGAAAATAATATATTTAAAATAGTGACATGATGAGAAATATGTGGTTAAAAAGTAAAGAAAATTTATTGATGTGATGGAAAATATTATTTTATTGAAAAATGTGTGGTTGAAAATGAGTTTTGAAATAATATATTTTGAAAGAATGCGTACCAATCAGGGGATAATATAATCATGTTATCAATAATACTAATCCACGTTAATTATTTGCAATTTGGGTTCAATGACTATGAAAATGTATAAACAATGTTTAATGTGGCCCATGAGTCGGCCAAGTAGGTCAATGAATCTTGCTTTCAGTGAGTTTGATATTGTCCCTTGAGTCCAGGCTCAACGATTTTACAGTCGAGGTTAAATAAATATTATATAAAGAATTAAAATCATAAAGGTTTAATTAAATCAAGGCATTAATACTTTGGTTATTTAATCAAGATTAACAAATTTTCTTAACTATGTAGCCAAATTCAAAGTAATTGGCCCAATCGAGTCTATTGGGAATGTTATTGGAACCAACCCAGCCCAGTCTAGAAACAAATTTCATTTAACTACTTGACAACATTGATTAAAAATTGTTTGGTACTCACTTTTAAAATTTTCAAACCAGCCATTTTGAGATGGCCACGATGAAAAATGTTTAGGATCTATTTATTTCCGTTTAAAAAATATTGTTTACATATTCAAAAACTAAGTTAACATTATCAAAAATAGTTAAAAGTCAAAGTAGTAGATTAATTTTTAGCACATTCGTTGTTCTCCTCAACTTAGACGAGAATGACGAAATGACAAAGGCGAAAAGGATGGCGTAAATAAAAGAAGGAAGAAGTATAATAAAGCGATATATCGAAGAAGGGTACTTTTTTTTTTTTGGGTTAAAGGAGGGTGGTACCTCAAATATTTTATTAATATCTCATCACTTGTGACGAAAAAATACCGTGGTTACATGAGAGTGCCCCCCAATAGGGGGCTGCCACTTGTCCATTATGATATCAATTAGGTAAAATATTATGTACCCCTAGCAGTCCAATAAATGATATTGGACAAAAATAATAATAAAAAATAAAAAATTCATATTCTAATGCTGAGTAATCCATTTCTATCAATTTGTACGAGTGCCCTAACATGTCGTGGTAGGTTAGCTGCTTCATATATTTGATATCACCGATGATCCCAACCTTCTGCAGCAAGAGTATCTGCAACCTGATTCCACTCTCTATAGATGTCGGAAGTGTCTCTATCGAATGATATGATGTCTATGATCTGTCTAAATATGTCTAGAATAACCCATGGTCATCCTCTTCCTCTAGTGATGCAGTCAATAGCCATTACAGAATTTGATTCAATCCAAATGTCTGAAAGACCCAGTCCTCTAACTAGTAAAATCCTATCTAGAATAGTCCAGACCTTTGCCTTTAATATCATGTACGATCTGTACGAAGTTGAGAAAACTCTAATACATTGATCTGCGTGATTTCTGATTATGTCTCATCCGCTCGCAAAATCATCCGGCGCGTCCATTAGTATTGATCTTGACAGATCTGACTGATGAAGTGCGCCACAAAACCAGAACGAGGGGAGATGAGGAAGGGACTCCAAAGAAATACCAAAGATGGGTGCAAGTGTCAAATCCCCTCGCCATGCACAGCTCAAAACAGTAAGAAGAAAACGGATCATGCGATAAACCCTCCAAATTATACGTCGACTTCCATACAGATCCCCCTATACTTTGCTGAATAGAGGAATAATAGTGCGAATGTATCCACAACGAACATACTATCCAGAATACCGTCATCTTTGAAACCTCTGTCTCACTCCGTCTCCTTAACCATGGGAATCTAAAAAATATCCCCAAAATCCTGTCATACCTGATCGGAAATGTTACTGCCAATGAAGATGTGACTGATAGTCTCAATTTCAGAACAACACTGGCAATGAGAGGCCAATGGCATCCAATTCTCCTTTGAATAATCACATCTACTGAAATGTATCATAATTTCCAGCAAAATAATGAAACAATAATTGACAAAATGGAACTCCATAATATTCGATACGAATCTTAACACTGACGTCCCGTATTTTTAATAGGAAATATAAACACATACGAAACTTCTATGTTCATAAGGCTGGTCTAGGCTTATTTTTAATGCATGGACTGGATTGGCGCACCGCGACAGGATATTTTGAGCATAGTCCGATACAATTGGCCTTATAGGAGGTTCTTCTTGATCAAAATGGTCACAGTAAATATATAAGGCCCCAAGATACTATTTTCAAGCCAAAAATAATATTTTCACGTAAAATGGAAATATCCCATGAATTCATAATTTTTTTTTTTTTAAATCGCCATGTTCAACACAACTTTGTCGTGTTAGCTCTAAAACCCATATAATAATATTCTAATTATCATTATTCATTCTAAACTAATCATTTTTCCAAGTCAAGTGAATATTGTTATCTATTGTATTCAAGCCCCTAGGAAAAAACAAAAAATTTCAATATATTCTATTAATAATTAATTTGACCGACAGTTGGATACTATCTGGAGCTCGTCTTGTGTGAACGTTTCTAAGAAGTTTAGATCATGTGCGAACCTAAGCCATTGTCATAGAGCATTTATAATATGAAGCCATAAGAAAGATCTTTAATAAAAACGGTGAGTACACGAGACGTACGAGTGTAAAATTACTGAACAATCGAAAATACTCATATTTATTTCCACATGCTATTCCACATCTGCGAAAATAGTTATATAAACACACATGAATAAGAACGACAAATTTGTTAAACATGACTCCACAACCAGTAAGTTAGGAAAAAAAAAAACATTGCATGGTGTATAAAACGTGAAAATGTAATATTTAGTTAAAGATCACCAATCAACATTTATATGTATCATTAAAGGAAAAGACTTAAATTACCCTCATGGCCTCATTAAAAAAATCTATAAATAGGTACAGTTGAGAGCAAAGAAATATATGAAAAATTGAATATACACTCTTTTCAAATAGTCATTTTCCTTCTAACTTTTATCTTCAATATAATTCAATGAGTTTGGAGAATTAAAATCCTGATTAGGTGGAAGGAGTTTATTTATTTTTTATTTTATTTGAGATAAAAACAAAAAAAAATTGGCGTTGTCAGTGAAAATTTTGGAACAAAGATAACCACGATCCCAGCAATTCTTGAGTAATAAAATCACCACCAAAAAATAGTTTAAAAATGAGTAAACCATAGATAAATTCGATTGAGGTAGAAGCACTAGAGGACGAAACGGAGGTTCTTCATGAAAACCTTGAAAATAGTGACATTAAGTCGAAGAGGCAGCTAGAGGAATTCCATGGAAAGTTCCGTGCAAGGGTTCTCTGACGAAATGTCACTATCAGGGGCGAATCCAGGAAATTAGCTCAGTGTGGGCACAATTTATCGATTTTGAACATCGAGATTTTGGTTATGAATTTAATGATGATAAAAATATAAAACAATATTCAACAATACTAAAAATGACATATTGTATAAATTACACTTGTTCTTTTTGAATTTTCATACTTTGATATCGT